>NW_020871295.1:73407-103407 GCF_003789085.1 Penaeus vannamei | reverse complement strand
GCCTCTGTTCGCCCGGTCGGCCGCGCCCTTGTCTCCGCCGGCGCCAGTTTGTTCCCGATTCGCTTGCGGTCGGACGGTTTTATCCGCGAGTCGGCTGCCGTTCCCCGACGCCGCCGACCGGTGGTTGAGGGGGGGGGGGGGTTACGACGAAGGGGAGGCGAGGAGGGAGGGGGAAGGGAGGAAGGGAGGGGAAGGGGGAGGAGGGGGGAGAGGGGGGGAGGGAGGGAGTGGATATGGGGAGGGAGATTGGATGCGGTTGTCCCGACTTCGATGCTGGAATGATTTGAATGAGATTGGGTTGATTTGCGGCTTTCCTCTTCGTGCTTCTGTTTTTCTTCTTCTTTTTCTTTTCTTTCTTTCTTTTCCATTTTTTTTCATTTTTTCTTTCATCTTTCTCCTCTCTCTCTCCCTCCCTCTCTCACTCCCTTTATCACTCCCCTTCTCTCCCTTCCTACCCCACTTCCTCTCGTTCTCTTTGTATTAAAGAAGACAAAAATAACAACTAGGCATTTGTTTTATGATTATGATTCTCCATTCTTTTGCATCTTTCTTTTATCGTCATTTTCTTCTTTTGAGCGACGGGTTGTGTTGCGGAGTCTCGAGTGACCACGAATCGAGTAGATTTATGGCCCTGTCCTTCGCCGGGGCTCTGATAACTTAATGGCCGCCCTGTAAAAGGTTTGCGTTTACGATCTTCAAATTATCCCCTCCCCTCCTCTCTCCTTCCTTCCCTTCCCTTCTCCTCCTCTCCCTCTTCCCCCTTCCCTTCTCTTCCCCTCCCCTTCCCTCTCCCTCCCTTCCCTTCTCCCCTCCCTTCCCCTCCCCCTCCCCTTCTCCTTCCCCCTCTCCCTCCCTCCCCCTCCCCTTCCCTCTCCCTTCCCACTCCCCTTCCCTCTCCCTTCCCTCTCCTTCCCCCACTCCCTTCCCTCTCCCTTCCCCCTCCCCTTCCCTCTCCCTTCCCCACTCCCTTCCCTCTCCCTTCCCACTCCCCTTCCCCCCTTCCCCACCCCTTCTCCCCCCCCCCCCTTTGCCCCGCCCACCGCAGCCCTTCCTTCTTGCGCCTCCCATTCTCTGCTTCCTCTTCCTTTTTTCTCTCTTGATCTATTTTTTTCTGTTCGGTTTTGTTGTGTTTTGGCTTAGTTCTGTTCTGTTTTTTTACTTCCTCTTCCTTGTCCTCCATCTCTCCTTCCTCCTCCTCTCACCCCTTTCCCTTTCAATTCTTCTCCTACCTCCTCCTCCTCCTCGCCTCCTTTCCTCATTTTCCCCTCATCTACCTTTCAGCCTAATTCTCCTGTGTCTCCTTCCCGGTTTTCCGTTCTTCCTCCCCCCCCCCCTTCGTCCGTCCATCGAGGGGGCTTCCGAGGCGCCGCCAAATCCGCGCTGCTTCGTCCGGCCTCCAGCTCGAGGTAGTTAATTAGCTTGGTAATTCACCGTCTGTAGGAGTTTAGGCCGGACGAAAGCACACACACGCTAAGAGCCGTTTCCGCGGTCTCGGGACTATGAGCCCTGTGCCGCCGCGTCGTAAGGGCGATCCTTCCCTCTGCTCGTCTCGCCGCCATGTGCCCTTGTGGCCGTGGGAAGTAAAGCGGCAGAAGCTTCAAGTGTTTCCCATCGAGGGTCTTATCTACCCTGTGATTAAGTTGATTACACGTCCCGCCTGCACTACACGCCGCCGCCAGCGCTGCCTCGCGCACCCGCTGCCTGTCACGGCCTGTCCCGCCCGCCCCGCCGCCGCGTAGAGAGACTCCGGGTCTATTTTCCCGAAAAGACTCTTTGGATTTTGGGTATTTCGTGCTTTCTCTTTGGGCTGTTTTTTGGATTTAGGGATTTGGGTATTGTTATAAACGCGGAAGGTCTGTACGGATTAGATTTATTGAATTTGATGATTAGGGATTTGGATGCGGCGAAAAGGTACCGCATCCTTCGTGAGCGAGACATTGAAATCCGGCTGTGGAAACCCGTAGATTTTCGCCGGTTCTTTGACGTAATTCGACGTATTCGTTTATTGCGCGAACTTCATCTTGTTCATATATAGTAAGTGCTTATGAAGTGTCGCAGTCATTAGAGACCATTTTCCCTTGCCGTCGAGAGCCATCGGCGTCAGTTGCAAAGACCATTAGAGAACGTGAGAAACCCGTCTTAAAATCTCTGGAAAAATAACCAGATTTCCGTCTGTTGCCTCCTGCTGTTTCCTGCTGCCTCCTGCTGCTTCCTCCTGCCTCCTGGTGGTGGTTGTGCCAGAGGTGTTGCTAATTGCAGGGACGACTCATCTCTGCACTTTTCTTGCAACAGGTGCTACACTTTTTTTAAGAAAATGGATTATAACACCAACTTTGCAAAACAGCTTGTTTTTGGAGCTTTTAGCACTTCGTGTCTAATTGTTGTAATGATGATGAAAGAGGCTTGTGTATTTGAAATTAGGGTGGGCAGTAGAGCTTACCTGTGCTTTTTGTCCAGGTCTTATTTCCTTCACTTCTTTCATCTTAACCCTTTCCTTCCTTCATCTGCACAACCTCCTCTTCCTTTCCTTTTCCTTCCCCCCTCTTCCTCCTTCTTTCCCCCTCCCCTTCTTCCTTCTTTTCCCCCTCCCCCTTCTCTCCTTCCCCTCCCTCCTTCCCCCTCCTTCTCCTCCTTCCCTTCCTCCCCCCTCCCTCTTCTCCTCCCCTCTCCTTCCCCCTTCCCTCCTCCCCTTCCTCTCCCCTTCTCCTCCTTCCCTTCTTCCCTTCCCCCCTTACCTCTCCCCCTCCTCCTTCTCGTCCTTTCCCCTTTCCTTATCCTCTTTCCCCTTTCTTCCCTCCTTCCCCCTCCCCTTCTCCTCCTCCCCTCCCCCTTCTCCTCCTCCCCCCTCCCCCCTCCCCCTTCTCCTCCTCCCCCTCCCCCCTCCCCTTCTCCTCCTCCCACCTCCCCTTCCCCTCCTTTCCCCTTCTCCTACTTCCCCCCCCTCACCCTTTCCCTTCTCCCCCCCTCCCCCTTCTTCTCCTTCCCCCTCCCCCCTTCTTCTCCTTCCCCCCCTCCCCCTTCTTCTCTTCCCCCCTCCCCCCCTCCCCTTCTCCTCCTCCCCACCTCCTTCCCCTCCTTCCCTTCTCCTACTTCCCCCCCCCTCACCCTTCCCCTTCTCCCCCCTCCCCCCTCCCCCTTCTTCTCCTTCCCCCCTCCCCCTTCTTCCCTTCCCCCTTCTCTCCTCCCCCTCCCCCTTCTTCTCCTTCCCCCACTCCCCCTCTCCTCCTCCCCCCCTCCCCTCCTCCTCCCCCCTCCCCCTTCCCCTTCCTTCCCCTTCTCCTACTTCCCCCCCTCACCCTTCCCCTTCTCCCCCTCCTCCCCTTCTCCCCCTTCTTCTCCTTCCCCCCTCCCCCTTCTTCCCTTCCCTCCCCCTTCTTCTCCTTCCCCCTTCCCCCTCCCTCTTCTCCTTCCTCCCTCCCCCCTCCCCCCTCCCCCTTCTTCTCTTCCCCCCTCCCCTTCCCTCCCTTCACAAATCGCCCGTCATCTCACCTGCTGCGTCGTGTTGTCGCGCCTGGATGCTCCCGCCCGCCATCTAGCGCCGCGACGGTCAACAACGTCAAGTGCATTTTCATCGCCTTGGAAAAATGGGACCTCGTGACCGTTTTCTTTGGATTTCTATTATTGTTTTCATTGCTTGCTTGCTGGTGGTGGTTCTTTAAGGTTTTGGTTCGAGAATGTTATTTTAAAAAAGTGATTGTTGGTTATTTTAGAAGGAATTTAGAAATGCGGTATTGTTGGGGGACTTTCAGGGGAGGGGGGGAGCGGGGGCTAACCTTATCATGAGCGTAATTCATGTATTCACCAAAACACGCACTTTGCAATATTTATGGAACACCCGTATGCGTTCTGATTACGAAAATGACACAGTATGTCATTGTAGCATCATAGAAAATGGATCGAAGAAAATGGGAAACGTCATGGGTAACTCTGTTATTAGTGATTGATAGCCTCGTCAAGGAATACCGTGAATTTATGAACTTTATTCACATTCATACTTATTTGTAGTGATTTAGACATAAAACAAATTCATATAGATAAATACCTTAAAGGCATGAATTTCGGCAACAATAATAATTGAAAAGAAAACAAACGGGTTTTCCAGCTTTTAATTGCGATTAAATAAAAGCTAGAATGATATTGGCATAGAAATGAATCAAAGTCGAATTAGTTAAAAGTAATATATAGTTTCAGTCATACGTATGCACGTGCCCCCAGATCATTCCTTCGGCGTCTCCCCGCGAAAATGAAAATCCGCGGGCCACAACCCGTGAAAAATCGCACTGCAGATTTGCCGCGACGAATCGGATAAGCGAGCGTGATCGAAATCCGTGAGAACTGCGACGCGAAATCGGCGGCCGACGGGGGGAGGGGGGGGGGGGATTCGCCGACGCCATGACGGTCGGAGGGAGATCTGGAAGATGGTTTCTTTCTCTCTCTCTCTTTCTCTTTTTTTTGGCCTTTCAAGTCTTCTTCCTTTGCTAGCTCCTACCGTGCTGTTTACTTAGACTGCCTACGGACCTTCTTTTATTCCTTCCTTCCTTCCTTCCTTCTCCTCTCCCTCCCTCCCTTCTTCCTTCCTTCTTCCTTCCTTCCTTCCTTCCCTTCCTTCCTTTCCTTCTTCCTTCCTTCCTTTCCTTTCTTCCCCTCCCTCCTCCTTCCTTTCCTTCTTCCTCCCTCCCTCTCCTTCCTTTCTTCTTTTCTCCCTCCCTCCCTTCCTTTCTTCTTTCCTCCTCCCTCCTTCCTTTCTTCTTTCCTCCCTCCCTCCCTTCCTTTTCTTCTTTCCCTCCCTCCCTCCCTTCCTTTCCTTTCCTCCCTCCCTCCCCTTTCTTCTTTCCTTCTTTCCTCCCTCTCCTTCCTCACCTCCCTCCCTTCCTACCCACCTACCTACCTAGCCAACCTAACACCACCTCCCCCCTCCCCCTCCCTTCACCTTTGCCTCCCAATCCTCGCTGCCTTGACCTTCCATTTCTTCCTTTCTTCCTTTCTTACTTCCTACCTTCATTCCTCCCTCCCCCCTTTCTTAATTCTTTCTTCCTTTCCTTCCTCCTTCCTTTCCTTCCTCCCTCCTTTCCTTCCTTCCTTCCTTCCTCCCTCCCTTCCTCCCTATCTACCTACTTACCACCCACCTACCTGCTCACCCAACAGCCAACCCCCCCCCCCTCCCCCATCCGTTCACCTTTGACCAAAACATCCTGTGAGGGGCAGATTATTTAGGCCTAGGCGTCTTCCGGCTGCACCAGTAGGACTAGGCCGATTTGTCTCTTTGCTGGCCGACTGAGCAGGAATTTTGGTTTATTTTGGTTATTTATTTATTATTATTATTATTTTTTTTTTTTTTTTTTTATTATTATTTTTTTGTCGTCACTGTTTTGGGCATGGTCGCTTTTTTTTCTTTCTTTGTTTTTATCCTTGAACTTTTTTTATTTTTATTAGTGTTATTCTGTTTGCTTTTTTAATTTTTCCTATTTTTCTTTATTTTCTGTCCCCGTCCTCTTCACTTTCATTCTCGCACTTGTCCTTCTCTTTCTATGTTCTATCTACGTCACCATATGTGACTATATCCTATTCTCACCCCATTCTCCTTTCCCTATTCCTTCGTTTTCATCATCATCCTCATCCGCTTTTTCTCCTTTCTTTCCCTCATTTCCTACGTCATATACCCCCCCCCTCCCCCAACGTCCACCCCAAGTCGAGCCATTCGTCACAAGGCAAACTGAAAGGGCGATTCTTTTTTTTTTTTTTTTTTTTTTTTTTTTTTCTTTTTTCTTTGCTTTTGTTGTGAATTCTTGCGTTTTGGATCTGCCTTCGTTCGCGCGTGCGTGCGTTCGTGCGTGCGTTCGTCCGTTCCCGCGCAACAGGTGGATCGGCTGCCATCTGGTGTCGAGTGTGGGAACTAAACGTTACCACAGCACGACCAGCGGCGGCAGTGGTGGAGGAGGAGGTGGTGGAGGAAGAAGGGGTAAAGGAGGAGGAAGAAGGGGTAGAGGAGGAGGAAGAAGGGGTAAAGGAGGAGGAAGAAGGGATAAATGAGGGGAAAGGAGAGGGGAGATGGGAGGGGGAAGGAGAGGGGAGATGGGAAGGAGAAGAAGGCGAGATGAGAGGAATGAGGAGGGGAAAGGAGAATGGGAGATGGGAGGGAGAAGAAGGGAAAATGGGAAAGAGAAGGCAGAAGGAGAGTAGAAAAGGGGAATTAAACGAGAAAGAAGGGAAAGCGAAAAGAGAGGATAAAGAGAGGTAAAAGGGGGAAGGAGAGGAGAGGGGAAACAGACCTGGAGTGGGGAGGAAATGTGCTTACCCTTAGTTTATCTTGCTCTGAGGACCTGGCATGCATCGTAAGATTTTCCACCTCTCCCTTCTTCTTCTTCTTCTTCTTCTTCTTCTTCTTCTTCTTCTTCTTCTTCTTCTTCTTCTTCTTCTTCTTCTTCTTCTTCTTCTTCTTCTTTTCTTCTTCTTCTTCTTCTTCTTCTTTCTTCTTCTTCTTCTTCTTCTTCTTCTTCTTCTTCTTTCTTCTTTCTTCTTCTTCTTCTTCTTTCTTTTCTTCTTTCTTCTTCTTCTTTCTTTCTTTCTTCTTTCTTCTTCTTTCTTTCTTCTTCTTCTTCTTTTCTTCTTTCTTCTTCTTCTTTCTTCTTCTTCTTCTTCTTCTTTCTTCTTTTTTCTTCTTCTTCTTCTTCTTCTTCTTTCTTCTTTCTTCTTTCTTCTGAAGTGCTTTTGTAAGTCTGTTTGTGTTATTGATAGTTGACAACTGTACTTTTTTGACAAATGCTTTTATTTTTGTTTTTTTTTTAACAGGGACAGTAGTGTCGATTTTGTTTTCCTCTAGTAATTTCCTGTGGATATTGACAGTATATAGGGGTTATAATTGCCCAATTACCATCGTTATTGTTAATGATTATTGATTGTTTTTATTGCAACGTCTTTCATTGATTTTCATTAACCACCACATAATCCCCCAACACTCATTCTACGCCTCTGTTACTCTTACCACCTCCCCTCCCCCGCCAAAACATTCATTCTACACCGCCACCACCACCCCTCCCCCACACAAACATTCATTATTGCAACCCCCACTACCTTTTTTCCTTTCCCCCACTTCATTCTACACCACCAACCTCTACCCCTCCCTCACGCCCCCCCAATCCGCCACCCAAACATTCATTCTCTACACCCCCACCCTCCCCCCAAAACATTTCATTCTAACAACCGCCACCCCCCCCTCCCCATCCAAAACATTCATTCTACAAACACCGCCACCCCCCTCCCCCAACCAAACATTCATTCTACACCGCCACACCCCCTCCCCCATCCAACATTCATTCTATTCACCGCCACCCCTCCCCATCCAAAATTCATTCTACACACCGCCACACCACCCTCCCCCACCCAAACATTCATTCTACCGCCACCCCCCTCCCCCATCCAAACATTCATTCTACACCGCCACCCACCCCTCCCCCACCCAAACATTCATTCTACCGCCACCCCTCCCCCACCCAAACATTCATTCTACACCTACTCCCCACCCAAACATTCATTCTACACCGCCACCCCCCTCCCACCCAAACATTAATTCTACACCCCACCACCACCCTCCCAAGCCAAACATTCATTCTATACCCACCCAAACATTCATTCTCTCCCCGCACCCAAACATTCATTCTACACCACACCACCCCTCCCCCACTCAAACATTCATTCTATCCCACCCAAACATTCATTCTACACCACCACCACCCCCCTCCCCACCCAAACATTCATTCTACACCACCACCACCCCCTCCCCCACCCAAACATTCATTCCTACCCCCCCTACCTATTTTTCATTCTACTCCGCTGTCACTCCGCCGTTTCCACCGAGATACCCCCATGGCCAAAGCCCCCAGTGATACATCCTTGTCGCTGTCCGCCATACATAATCAGTGAGGTGCTGAGGTGGCAGTTTGTGCGCGTCTCAGCAGATAGTCTCTCTGTTTTTCTTTCTCTCGTTCTCTCTATCTCTTTGTCGATCTTTTTCTCTTTCTCTCGATCTTTCTTTCTCCTTCTCTCGATCTTCCTTTCTCTTTCTCTCGATCTTTCTTTTTCTCTCTCTCTCCCCCTCTTTTTTCTGAATATTTCTTTTCATTCATTCTTACTCTTTCTTCTCTCCCTTCTCCTCACCTTTCCTCTCCTTTGCTCCTCTTTACTCTTTTCTCTCCTCTTCATCTCTTTCAATCCCCTCTCTTCTCTTCTCATTTCCTCTCCTCTCCTAATTCTCTCCTTCGTTTCTTTGTTTCCTTTCGTTTCTTTGTTTCCTTTCTTTTCTCCTTCCGTCTCACCTTCGCTGCCCCCTTTGCTGCCATGCAAATGAATTAGTAAATGAATTGGTAATTAAGGTATTTATATATTTTTCGTTATTTTTCTTCTCTTTTATTGACTGAATTACTGTTTCTGATTTTTCAGTAATGTTACGTTGTCTGTTTTTTCTCCATTTCCTTGCATCTATATATATTATCAATATCCTCTTTGTTTGATTTTAATGCGATGAGGAAAAAAAATATATAAAAGTATTGCGAAAGTGTGGAAAGAACAATGGGATAAAAACAGTGGAGAAGAAAGACGACAAAGGAAGGAAGCAAAATGAATGAATGATAAGACACGCGGCGGCCATCTTTTTTGCACAAGTAAAGCGAGGCAATGAGAGAGAGAGAGAGAGAGAGAGAGAGAGAGAGAGAGAGAGAGAGAGAGAGACTGTGTGTGTATGTAAGTATGTATGCATGCATGTATGTAGTTTCTATTCATCCATGTATGTATGTAGTTTGTATGTATGTAAGTGTGTGTGTGTACGCGTGTGTGAGTGACTGAGTGATGTAGGTGAAGCAGCGGAGAAAGTTGCCTTCGGTGATTTGGTATTGTGACAGGCTGTGATGATGAATATCGGTACACGCTGTGTGAATGTGCGCCCGTGACTCTGCATCTGCCTCTGGTTTTCTTCTTTTTTTTTCTCTCTCTCTCCCTTTTTTCCCTCGTTCTTCCTTCCGTTCATTTTTTTTTACTTTTTTTTTACTTTTTTTTCTTCGGTTTGATTTTTTTTTTCTCGGTTTATCTTTTCGGTTTGTTCTTCCTTTTCTTTCGTAGTCTAACCAGATCGTTCGAGAAAACGGGTAAAAATGCCTTAACTAAAAGAAAAAAAGAAAATCGAATTCGCCTGTGTGACCTCGACCGTGTTTCCGCTGTGGTCATGATTCCTCGTGGCACGACCCCTGACCCCCTGACCCCTCCCTTCCCCTCCCCTCCTCCCTGACCCCCTCATCCATCTGGCCCCCTCCCCCCTTCTCCCCCTCCCCACCCCTTGGCCATCTCCTATCCTTAGTTTTGTTTATCGCTCAAAGATGATCTTTTTGTTTCTTCTTTCTATTACTCATTCACTTTGTCGCTCGAGTCGCTGTTGCATTGCATAGATATCGGTGGGCGCTGTTGAGCTGCTCCTCTGGGGGTGCCATGACTGCAGCTGCATGTTTCTGTAAAATGCTAAATGTTTGCTGTGTGTACGCCAGGGGCATTAGTGGAGAGAGAGAGAGAGAGAGAGAGAGAGAGAGAGAGAGAGAGAGAGAGAGAGAGAGAGAGAAGAGAGAGAGAGAGAGAGAGAGAGAGAGAGAGAGAGAGAGAGTACCCGAAGGACAATGCCGGAGCGAGGCATAGGCAGACAGTAGTGCATCGAGGTGTTGTGCCGAGGGCAGTCATGGGTGACCCATCTCTGCCTCCCTGCCACCCTGCCGCAGCGCCGCCTCTCGCCCCTTCGGCAAGTAGGTCCTCGAGCATGCCAGGGGCGCAGGAGCTCGCCCTCGGCGACGCCCGGGAATCGTCCGCGTCGCCCGTCCGCTGCGAGTGTTTGTCCCCCGAGGTCGTGGCGAACGGCTGTGAGGGCGAGGCTGCTTTCGAGGGCGCGGGGCCCGAGGGCGCGAGGGCGGGGGCGGCGCCGGTTCGGGGCGCGTCGTGGCAGCATGACGGAGGCGCGGGTACTCTGGCAGCGTCCATGCAGCAGTGTCGGCTCAGCGCTGCGAGCCCAGCCAGTGTACGTGGCGCCACGCCATCACCAGCCTCGCCGTCCTGTTCTCGGGCCTCGCCTTTGGGCCTCCACGCCTGCCCGCCGCCCCTGCCCGCCTCCTGCCCCGCCTCCAGCCCCGCTGCCCCTCCGTGCCCGCAGCCAGCTCAGCCTCGAGGCCAGGCCGCGCACCGCAGCCTCCCGCACGACCAGCGGCTCTCGCCCCACAGCCGCCGGCAGGCCACGTCGCCTCACCGCAGTCGGCCGGCCTGCGCCCTGCAGAGGTGGCAGGTGCCCCCGCGGTCGACAGCCAGGTGGGGGCGCGGGATGCACCGCCCGCCCCACTCCGCGCCCTTCAGCCCGGCCAGCTACGTCCTGGGAGCCCACGCCGCTGCAAGGTTTGCTCAGATGTCCTTCGGTTCCTTTGTCCTTCCCCGAGGGCTGCGACGCGGCCGCCCAGCGCTCGCATGCGCCTGTGTCCCTCGGGCGCCGTCGGTGTGCGACGCAGCGTAACAATCCGTCAGGCGGGCGGGTTCTTGTGCGCCCACGCAGCTCGAGTTCAGGGGAGTCAGTCGCCCGTGACTGACACGGTCAAGCGGGCACATGACACAGTCCCTCGGGGCACTCCCGCGAGTCGGCGGCCGGCCGGCGCGTCATGTCGGGTCAGTCGCAACCGCCGCGTCGAGTCGCCCGTGTGTCGCGCGGGACGAATGAGGCGCAACGGAGCAGTGTAAGTGGCGAACAGGTTCCGCGTGTGGAAGCGGGCCCCTGCGGCTCTTCGCGCTTAGTAAACGGCCCAGGAGCCTTCCGAGAAATCCTCGCGGGGTCTTGACGGAGGCCCGACAGCCCTCGGCCGATCGGAATTCAAGAGGCAGCCCGACCGCCGATGAATAATGCCATGTGGAATGCCATGGGACGAGTGTGACCGAGTGACAGTTTTATTTATTTATTTATTTTTGCGGTTACCCACGAACACTTTCTTACGAATTTCCACGAGTTTCTCTTCATTGCGTTGCGAAGTTCGAAAGTTGTAGAAGCTTTTGACAGTGAAGCCGCCGACAACCATTCTGAAGTGGAAAATGGAGTGCGTGGTGAGCACAGGGCAGTAGGTGCGGGGATCAGGTGGTGCCCGAAGGAGGAATAATGACAGACGGAACGGAGAAAAGGTGGAAAGAGGGAGGGAAGGAGAGAGAGGAGTGGAAAGGAGAAGGAACGGAACGGAGAAGGTGGAAAGAGGGAGGGAGGAACGGAGGAAGGGGAGGGGAGGAAGGAGAACGGAGAGAAGGAAAGAGGGAGGGAGGGAAGAAGAAGAACGGGGGAGGTGAGAAGGATGGGAGGGGACGGGGAGGAGAGGTGGAAGGAAAGTATGTTGAAGGGATGAGAAAGTGACTGTGGAATGGAAGGAAAGCAGAAAACGTGGAATGGTCGACACAAGACAGTAGAAGAGAAAAATTTGATTGAATATCAAAAACATTCATGATGATAGTTTTTGTAATTATTGTATATGAAAGACGCGCGCGCGCACACATGGACACACACATGCAATCATTCACACACTTACAAACACACACACATACCAATGCTGAGATAGACAAATATATAACAGACCTTGCACACATGTACATAAAAAGCAAGTAATAGAAGATAGATGGAAAAAGAGAGAGAGAGAGAGAGAGAGAGAGAGAGAGAGAGAAAGAGAGAGAGAGAGAGGCCGAAGAAAGGTGAAAGGTAAAGCGAAGGAAGGAAGGAGGGAGAGAGAGGGAGGGGCGATGGGGAGACAGCACGGGGGGCGGTCGCACGTGTCTGACCATGTAAGCAACTGTTCCGTACGAGGACGGCGGACTAATCAATGTCAATGTTTATGAGACGGTGGCCTCCCCTCGTGCCGTCCGGGGAGAGAGGCTCTCGCCTTTGCTAGGTGGCCTCGCTTCTTGCTGGCCTCGCTGTCGCTGGGGGGGGGGAGGGGGGGAGGAGGAGAGGGCCTCGCTTTTTTTGCTGGGGGGGAAGGAGGGGGAAAGGGGGAGAGGGAAAGGGCCTCGCTGTCTTTGCAGGGGGGAGGGGGAGAGAGGGAGAGGACTTCTTTGCTGGTGGGAGAGGGAGACGACATTTCTTTGCTGGGGGAGGGGGAAGGGGAGAGGAGAGGGCCTCGCTTTCTGCTGGGGGGGAGGGAGGGGGAGAGGGAGAGGGCCTCGCTTCTTTGCTGGGGGAGGAGGGGGAGAGGGAGAGGACATCACGTTCTTTGCTGGGGGGGTGGCTCGCTTCCTTTGCTGGGGGGAGGGAGAGGGAAAGGAGAGCGCCTCGCGTTCTTTTGCTGGGGAGAGGGAGAGAGCATTCGCGTTCTTTGCTGGGGGAGAGGGAAAGGAGAAGAGAGAGGAAGGGAGAGAGGGCCTCGCTTTTTTTGCTGGGGGGAGAGGGCTTAGCTTTCTTTGCAGGGGGAGAAGAAGAGGGAAGGAGGGAGAAAAAGGGGATAGGGTAAAGAAAGTGGAGGGAAGGAGGGAAAGAGGGGAGGGAGGGGAAAAAAGAAAGCGTGGAGAAAAGGGAAGAAAAGGGTGTTGGAGAGAGGGAGCGAGAGAAAGGGAGAGAGAGAGAGCGAGAACTACTTTTAACAGCTCACCTCCGTCTCACGCGGAAGGAGGCGACGTAGACACGACTCTCAAATATAAAGATCAACGGGGAGGGGGAGGGGAGGGGGGGGATGGCGTGAAATACACCGAAAAATCGCAAATTGTGAAACCGCAGCCGTGGCCCGTCCGCACCTGTGGCTCTGCGACTATTGCTAAACAACCCACACGACGCGCCGCTTTGTTTTCATAACAAGTTTTCTGCGGCGGGCCGGACGCTGCGCAGATTTCGGATTCGTGTGAGGTTTTAGGGCGCCGGCCATTCTGATTCTGAATTTGTGTGAATGGGAAGTGGATTTTTAACTGGATGTCTGTCTAACTCCCTGTATCTACTTGACTGTCTTTCCTTCTCTCTTTCTTTTTTCTTCTTTCTCTTTCTCCTCTCTTTCTTCTCTCTTTCTCTCCTTCTCTCTCTCTCTTCTCTCTTTTCTCTCTCTTCTCTCTCTCTCTCTCTCCTCTCCCTCTCCCTCTCCCTCTCCCTTCTCCCTCTCCTCTCTCTCTCTCTCTCTCTCTCTCTCTCTCTCTCTCTCTCTCTCTCTCCTTTCTCTCCCTCTCCCTCTCTACCTCCCTTTCTCTCCCTCTCCTCTCTCTCTCATCAGTACACAGCATATAAAATAATCATCCCCCCCCCCCCGGTTCACCCCTTTTCTACAGCGCTCTTCTCTTGCTTTCCAGGGCGGCGTGGCCCCTGTGCCTGAGCCCGCAGGGTCGCAGGAACGGCGAGGCCCTGATCCGCTTCGTGTCCCCCGAGCACCGCGACATGGCCCTCAAGCGCCACAAGCACCACATCGGCAACCGTTACATCGAGGTCTACAAGGCCACGGGGGAGGACTTCATCAACGTGGCCGGAGGTGAGTTTTGGGGAAGGGAGGGAGGGAGTGGGAAGGAGGGGAGGGTGGAAGGGGGATGGGTGGGAAGGAGGGTGGGAGGAGGGGAGGGAGAGAGTGGGATGGAGGGAGGATGGGAGAGAAGGGGAGGGAGATACAGGACTTCATCAACGTGCCGGAGGTGAGTTCGGGGAGGGAGGGAGGGGAGAAGGGAGGGGGGAGGAGGGGAGGGAGAGGGAGAGGGAGGGGAGGGAGGGGGAAAGAATGTAGGACTTCATGAATGTGGGAGGAGGGAGGGAAGGAGGTGGAGGAAGGGGAAAGGGAAGGGAGAGAGATAGAGGACTTCATCAATATGGCCGGAGGTGAGTTCGGGACGGGGAGGAGGGAGGGAGGAGGGGGAAGGGGATGGGAGGGGGTGGGGGAGGAGGAGGATGGGAGGATGGGAAGAGGGGAAGGAAGGGGAAAGGGAGAGAGATACAGGACTTCATTAATGTAGGAGGAGGAAGGGAAGGGGAGGGTGGAGGGAGGGGAAGGGGAAAGGGGAGGGAGGGAGGAGGAAGGGGAAGGGGAGGGGGAGGAAGGGGGAGGAGAGGAGGGAAGGAAGGGGAGAGAGATAGAGGACTTCATCAATGTGGTCGGAGGTGAGTTCGGAGGGGGGAGGGGCGAGGGAGGGAGGAGAGGGAAGGGAAGGGGAGAGAAATACAGGACTTCATCAACGTGGCCGGGGTGACGTTTGGAAGGGGAGAGGGAAAGAGGGGTGGGGAGGAGGATTGGGGTGGAGTGGGGGAGGGCGGTTGGAGGGGGTTATGGGGGGGAGGAGGGGGAGGGGGATGCTTTGGGGAGTTGTGGGGGCTGTAGGGGGATGGGAGGGAGGTTGGAGGGGGTTCTGGGAACGGGATAAGGGATTTGAGGGCAAAGGGGAGAGGAGGCTGTAGGGTGTCATCTGAGGTCGTAGTGGGATTTGAGAGTAGTAGGGGAGGGGAGGGAAAGGTTATGGGAGTTGTAGGGAGTTGTAGGGATGACGGGGGTGTGGAGAACATAAGGGATGAGGAGGTTGTGGGTCAGAATGAGTACCAGGATGAGTGTCAGGAACGGGATGAACAGGGGATGGGGGAGATAGGGAGGGGGGTGAGTCTAAGTAAGGGTTGGGTAGAGGGCAGGGGAGGGTGGGAGGGGGGATAGGGGATTTGGTGGGTAGGGGGAGAGCTAAGAGGGGGTTGGATGGGGTTAGGAGGGTAGGGGGGGGGAGGAGGTGATAGGGGAACGGGGGGATAGGAAGAGTTTGGGGGAAAGAAAGGAAATTAAAATAAGATTATGTAAAATATAGAGGGAAATATATATAGGAAATCCATAGTTGAGAGAGAGCAGACTGCAGAGACAAAGAAATAGTTACTGATTTTTTATTATTATATATTTATTTATTATCGTTATCTGATTTTTTTATTATTATTACCAATACCTGGTTAATATTTTTTTTATTATTATTACCAATACTTATTACCTTTGCTATCAGAACTATTGCAAAATCAGTAATCAGTTGCGCAAGATATTACGCTTTGTCCTATTTTTATCCATTTTTTGTATGTTTATCAGCTGATATGAAAACAAACGAGTACTCACATGCGCTATCACATACTCAATCAAGCAAATAGCCTTCAAATTAAGAATATTTAAACTTAAATTACTACGAGTTGCCAGTTCGTTAATTTGTTCAATGGTTAAGGTACTGGTAGTGAATGATTGACACCTGTCATTGTTTTTTCTATTGTTTCTTCGTCCTGTTGCTTGTTTGCGTTATCTGCTGTTTCTCTTGTTTCGTTTTGTTTGTTCTTCGTCTTATTTTTAGCTCTTGTTTTTTTTCTTTCGTTCATAGCCTCTATCACCGTCAGTTTCTTCCCCTTGTTTTCTAATTCGCCTGTTTTTCCATATTCTCTTTCTCTTGTTCTTGATTTCTCTCTATTCTCCTATTCTTCTCAGGCTCCTTCATCTTTTCCATTTTTTAAAGCTTTTCTATGTTCCCATTATTCTCCTCTCACTCACCCCTTCCGTTTTCTTCTTCCTCCTCTTCTTCTTCTTTTCCCTCTCCTCTCCTCCTCCTGCTCCTCCTCTCCTCCTCCTTCCTCTCCTCCTCCTCTCCTCTCCTCTCCTCCTCCTCCTCCTCCTCCTCCTCCTCCTCCTCCTCCTTCCTCTTCCCTCCTTCCTCCTTCCTCTTCCTCCTTCCTCTTCCTCCTCCTCCTCCTTCCTCCTTCCTCCTCCACATGTTCTTCTGAATGATCCTACAGGGGGCCCGTTTATGCGTCACTTTTTTATGCAAATGACCGTCGGATAAAACCACTTCTTAAAGGTAAACAAGTGTGCGGACAGAATAACCTGCAGGACTAATAGGCTAAGATTAATGCGCGTTGGATGTTTATATAGAATGCATGTGTATGTGTATTTGTTTACACTCGGGAATATACACACCACGCGCACGCTGATATACATGTGAGTGCATGTACGTATATATATGTCAGGTTGGTGAGTGTAGTAAAAGTTGTTGCTTAAGCCAGTTCTTGTCTCAGTCCATTCAGTGGCAGTCGGCCATGCACGTGCGATCATGGTCGCAAGCGAACGCACGCACGTACACACAGACAAGGAGACAGACGGAGAAATGCAGACTGACAGACTCCTGTCAACGGTGGAGATAAATGAATGGATTAGAAATTTATCGGAGAAAGCTGGGTCACGTTGGCCGGATGCTGTGACCTCATCTGCGCTAGGAGACCCCCTCCTCTGTCTCTCTCGTCTCTCTCTCTCTCTCTCTCTCTCTCTCTCTCTCTCTCTCTCTCTCTCTCTCTCTCTCTCTCTCTCTCTCTCTCTCTCTCTCTCTCTCCCTCTCTCCCTCCCTCTCTCCCTCTCTCCCTCCCCTCCCCCCTCTCCCTCCCTCCCTCTCCGACGACCCCGTAGCATCCCTCCCTCCCTCCCCTTCTCGCCTCTCCTACCCCACCTCCCTATCTACCCTACTCCCCCCTTGCCCACCCCCGTCTTGTTTTTTTTCCCACTACCTACATTTCATCCCTTTTTGTGCACATTCCCAGTGGTCTTTGACACTTAATAAAGAGCTAACTTACAAGCACTACGGCTTAGTGGGAAGAGGTGGGGGGGGGGGCCGAAGTAGGAGGGAGGGGAAAGAGGAGAGGGAAGGGGGAGCTGGAAAAGAGGGGAGAGGGAGCAGGAAAACAGGAATAAAGAGAGGGAAGGGAAGAAAGAAGAGGAGAGAGGGAAAACGGGATAACGAAAATGAAAATTAAAAAGGGAAAATTGAGCAGGAAAACAGGGAAAGAAAAGGAAAGGGAACAGGAAGTAGGAAAACAGCGAAAGGGGGCATGGAGTACGACTCGAAAATGAAATGGAGAAGGGAATAAGAGGACATAGGCAAGGAAAAGCAGAATGGGAAGGGAAAAGGAGAACGAGAATAATACAAGACGAAGAGGAGAACGGGGAGAAAAGGGAAAGGATAATGGGAATGAGAAAAGGCGAATAGGAAGAGAAGAGAAGAAGGTAAAGGAGAACGAGAATGAGATTAGGCGTAGGAGAAGATAGAGAGGAGAGAAGGGGCAAAGCGAATGGGAAGAGAAACGGGAATGGAAATGAGATAAGGCGAAGGGGAGGGTAGGGGGAAGGAGAAGGGTAGGGGGAGGGTAGTGGGAAGAAGGGGAAGGAGAAGGGGGGAAGAGAGAGGGGGAGGGTAGGGGAAGAAGGGAGGGGGAGGGTAAGGGAGAAGGGGAGGAGGAGGGTAGGGGAAAGAAGGAGAGGGGAGGTAGGGAAGAAGGGGAGGGTAGGTAGGGGAAGGGGTAGGGAGGGGAAGGGAAGGGGGGAGGGGGTTTTGATTGCGAACCAAGCACGCACTGTTTACCGAAGGATATTCGGTCCCCGCAACATCGGCGCCGAGGGAGCCTTGGAGGGTCCAGCGCGCGCCGAGGGATCCCCGTCGCCGCGCCTGGCGTCCAAGGTCCTCGCTCGGGTCCTCGGGGGTCGTCGGAGGCTGCTGGGTGGGGGAGGGGGTGGAGGGGTCGTCGGAGGCTGTTGGAGGGTCGTGGCTTGGGTGGGGTTGGGGTGGGGCAGGGGGTTGGAGGGGTCGTCGGAGCTGCTGGGTGGGGGGAGGGGTGGAGGTTGAGGGAGGGGTTGGAGGGGTCGTCGGAGGCTGCTGGGTGGGGGGGGGGGGGTTGGAGGGGTCGTCGGAAGCTGCTGGGTGGGGGAGGGAGGGGTAGTGGTGGAGGGAGGGGTTTGGAGGGGTCGTCGGAGGGCTGCTGGGTGGGGGAGGTGGAGGAGTGGTTGGAGGGGGTCGTCGGGGCTACTGGTGGTGGAGGGGTTGGTGAGAGGGATGGAGATAAGGGTAGGGGTTTAGAGGTGGAGAGAGGTTGGAGGGGGTGGAGATAAGGGTAGAGGTTGGATTGGTGGGGTAGAGGTAGGGGTAGGTGATTGTGGGGGAAGGTTGGGTTGGAGGGGATAGAGATAGGGGATAGGGGGGTAGGGGATGGATTGATGGAGTTAGGGGTCTAGGTAGATTGGTGGGGTAGGGTAGATGTAGGAGTGGGAATGGGAGTTGAGGTGGGTTAGAGGTGGAGGTAGGAGGTTTGGGGGGGTAGGAGTGGGAAGAAAGAGGGGATAGAGGGTGAGCGATGTGGGAGGTGGTGTTAAGGAGTGAGATAGAAAGGGTGCGTTGTATTGATGTACTTATAGATAGATAGATTTATATATACATAGACGGAAAGGAAGGGTGTCTATTTGTAAGAGATAAATGGGGAACGAGAAATACGGAAGAAATAGATGCGCATATGTATAAGTGGTTGGAGTGATTTTGTGTGTACGTATTCGTTTGAAATACACGGATTTACGCTTATTTCCCCCTCTATCTGTGGTCTCTCCTTCGCATTTCTCTTCTCCTCCTCCCCACCCCTTTCTACATTCATCCATCCATCCATCCCCTCTTCTATCTTCCGCCCCCCCCCCCCCCATGACCTGATCACCGCACGCTTCATTTGTAATCTGTCATCCAATTAGCAGTGAGATCAGCTGACCACGTTGGCAGGGCGCGCTTCTCGATTATCAATGAGACCAAATCCCGCAGAGCATGATTGCACCTGGTGGTTTCGCAACAGAGCGATTGCCTTGGATCGTCGTTGCGAAGAGTACTGACGGTTTGGAGCGTAAGACTTAACGGGATTCGTCGGCTCGAGCGAGTTTTTTGTTTTTGTTTTTATTGAGTTTGCTTTGAGATTCGACCGTTTTCTTTCGTGTTCTGGAGGTAGGGGCTTGTTAAGGTAGACTATTCTAATCGCGTTTGCGCCTTGCGGCTGGTGATTTACGGTGGCAGTGGGAGAGAATTTCGTAATGTGAGGATATTTGTGTGTCCGTTTGTGCAGTGGAATTATTTGACTGATCCGTTCGGCCAGTAAAAGGTGAATAAAGTCGAAGCGTCGAGCGCACTTTCACAATTCAGCAATCCTAGTTTTCGACATCTGATACAGCTTTACTAGACGTCTCTTACATTATTTAGAGACGCTTCCAGCTTTTGAGACCGTCGACTCAAACGCAGGAAAACCAACGTTTCTGACGTGTTCCTTCACTGCACACTGATTTGCCGATTGCCTGTCCCATCGCATTCGGACAGACCTTCGACACAGCCCCCGCCCCCACCCCCACCCCCACCCACCCATCCTGTAACAGTCCTTGGCATCGTCCTCTTCAAACCAAGTTAATCTTCTTAATGCTTATCAGGTAGGTTGGCCAGAGTGAGGTGGCTGCTTTTGCCCTGTCGACGTCGATGGGTTTCTACGCCAGGGTCTGTCGCGACGCCCTTTCCACTTACTTCACTCGGATCGTAGCGTGCTGTAGATGCGTCGTTGGCTTTGTTGGGGGCTGCTGTAGCGCGTAAGTGGGCGGCTTCAGCCATGGGACTGATTTGGTTTATCCGCTACCCTCCGCGTGCCCACGTGATAAGCGCGATAAAGAGAGATAAAAGCAGGTAATGCGCGTACTTTCACCCGGCCCCGAGAGCGAGCCAGACTCCTGCTGGACACGCTGCCGGTGTGCTCGTTGTTCGTCGTGTGCGTAGTGCGCGTGTGTGAAGGCGCTTCCTGGTTGCTCTGGTCGGGTGCGTTTGCCTGCACGGCGGAGGAAGCGAGGGAGCAAGCACGCAGGCAAGAAGGAAGGAAGGATCTGCGAGGGAAGCGGCCCTGGAGTGCGATGCCGCTGGAGACGTGATCCGGCGAGCGACGTGAAAGCCGTTGGGAGGAAGTGCATCGCGGGCGTCGACGGAACGCTGCTTCGACCGCCGGCGTCTTCCTCTGCCTCAAAGCACGGGAGGGACCAGCTGTGCTCGTATCACAGACGTCGGAGAAATAGACGTCAGCTGTTGCTTTGCTTGAAAAAAATAGATAAACAAGCCGCGAGCCTGAAGCAGTGCGGCCAGGGCTGCGTCGTCGATGAACTGATCACGACCCTGGACACGTTCCCTCTTCTGCGTGGGTCGTCAACCCGAGTCGTACCTTGGCAACACGCGAGTGCGGACCGCCGCCATGTCCGAGAAGAGCGGCCGCGGGCGGAGCACGGGCGGGGGCGGGAGTGGAGTGGGAGCTCGGCAGCGGGACGCACCTCCCGCCCATCCCGCCCGAGACCATGACCATGAACATCCAGCTCAACATGCAGCACGCAGCCATGCAGCAAACAATGCGCATGATGAACGTTATCCGTAAGTAGCTATCATCTGGGAATCGGCGCCCGCGTGTCCGCTCCGCCGGGACGGACGGGCGGCCTCGTGTCTGGTCTCGGCCGGAGGACTAAGCAGGAGGCGCGCGGCGCTCGGCGGCTGCGCGGCCGAGGGTCATCGTACCCGCGCCGCGCAACCTGTTCCGCCATTAATAAACGATGCCGAAGGTCCTGCGGCGCCTGCGTCTCTTGCGGGAGAGTGAGTGAGTGAGGGGGGGGGGGGCGAGTGAATGAGAATGAGTGAACGAGTTAGTATGTGTGTTTGCGTATTTGTCTGTCTGTTTGTAATGTTCCTCACATAACGACGCGACAAGTAAAAAGGTTGTAGTCTTGGAAATACTAGAGAATATACCCAGGTCCTCGATTTCCACCAGATCATTTGTTTTCACAGCAGTATCTGATTAGATAGTATCAAATCCTGTATCGGAGTCACGCTGACGTTGAATTTAGAATTTCCAAATAGGGAAAATCTCGGGGTTCTTTGGTTCATTTCACACGCCGTCGAGCAGCGGTTCGGATTCTGAGTGTAGCCGGTCTGGTACGTCGATTCGATTCATTGGATCTCGGACGCGTTCCATTCGTTTTCATTCCGTTTTTACCAGTGACGAGACTCGACTCTGTAGAGAGAGAAACGGCGTGCTTCACTGTAAACAAGCATTACCATTTTTCAGAATAGTTCAAGCAGTCTTTCGCTATCAAAGAACGATCTTTTTCATTGTTGCAAGCGGTATCTGGGCTTTGACTTTTGTTAGGCGAGATGCACGGGGAAGGGAGTCTATAGGCGAGCCTGCATGTAGTCGAACAATCACTTCTCGCTGATAAAAGATTACAACAGAGGTAATTGATAACGACTTTGGGGATTATCAGCAACCGGGGAGGTCCCCTGTCCTCCTACTGAAAGTTACCTTGTAATATCTCTCTCTGTATATATTTACATGTCGGTTTGCCTGTACATCATTTTCTGTATAGATTTGTATATCTAGACATTATTGATTTTTTTTTGTATGCGAGGATAAAATATAGAGAGATATATAGTTTAAAGATATTCCTCCTATTCACACTTTCATTTTATACGTATATCGCCTTTCCATCCCACTTCCTCGCACAATCTTACTCGTCCTATTTATATTTATATTAAACAGAATCTATTTGTCTGTTTATCCATCTCTTCCTCATCTCCCCCTCTCTCCTTCTCTTTCCTCCCTCTTTTCACTCCCCGATTCTCCCCTCCCACTCTTCTCTCTCCCCCATTTCTCCCCCTCTCTCTTTTCACTCCCCGGTTTCTCCCCTTCCCTCTCTTTCTCCTCCCTCCCCCTCCATTTCTCCTCTTCCTTTCTTCCCTTCTTCCTTTTCACCATACCTGTTTCATTGACTCCCTCTTTCCATTCAAACAAGCAACTCGAAGCTCTGTCTGCTAAAGTATAGTGAAAGAAAATTAATGTTGATATTGCGTCTGTTTGCGGTTACCAAAAAATGTAAATAAAAGTGATGGTGTAGATTTTATTGTCTGGGTCGCGTTCCGGTTGATGTGCTGTGGACTTAAATATGAATACGCACACGGATGACTACATACGTGAGCGAATACGTACATGGATGGTTATGTACATGAGCGAAGACGTACACAAAGCACACGCTGGGCTAGGAACACGTACTTGTTTTATTTTTATTTTATTTTGTTTTGTATTTTCTTATTAACATGACGCTGCTGTTCTCTTTTTTGTGAGAATTGTGTGGGAAATTATCGAAGGCAATTCTGCAACTATTTTACCGGAGTAATATGTCTTAATGCTTAACGAAAAGGTGATTTGAACTTTTAGGGGAAATGATGATTAAAACTTGTTATGGGGTGACCTTAATGTTTTGGATATGTTAATTCTGGGTTTTATGGACCATTAGATTGTTGTAGCTATTTCATCATTTTGGTGTTATGATTAGATGTATTTGCTACGAATTTTGAGTCATTGTATTATATTTTAAGATCTCTCTCTCTCTCTCTCTCTCTCTCTCTCTCTCTCTCTCTCTCTCTCTCTCTCTCTCTCTCTCTCTCTCTCTCTCTCTCTCTCTCTCTCTCTCTCTCTCCCTCTCTCTCTCTCCCCCCCCTCTCTCTTGCTCTCCCCCTCCCTCTCTCTCCCTTCTCCCCTTCCCCCAGCGAATCCAATCCAACCCCTAATTTTTCTTCTTTTTTTATTCCCAGGAAGCAACAATGAAGCCCAGCAGTTCCTCTCTCGCGGTGGCCAGGTCATCATCCGCATGCGAGGTCTGCCTTACGACTGCACGCCCAAGCAAGTGGTACGTACGTAGGGGAAACGGTGGGTGTGGGAGGGGGGTGGGGTTGGGAAGGGTTGGTGGGTGGGTGGGTGGGTGGGGGTGGAGGGGAAGGTTGGTGGGTGGGTGGGGGGGAGGGTTGGTGGGGTGGGGTTGGTGGGATGGGGAGGGAGAGGGTTGGGGTGTGAGGGAGGGTGGTGCGTGGGTGGGGGGTGGTGGGGGTGGTGGGTTGATGGTGCGCTGGTGGTGATTGTGAGGAGGATCGTAGGTGTGGTGGTGGTGTTGATTGATGATGATGATGAGGAGGAGGAGGAGGATTAGGAAAATGGTGACGATAAGTGTTAGTTAAAGTGACGTGATTTTCAATGCATTCCGTAATCTCTAAAGTAAATTTCTGAGCTAATGAATAACGAGTGAATTTTGGGTTAGTTTTTTTCTTTCTATCTTTCTTTTCTTTTTTTTTCATTCTTTTTCTTTCTTCTTTCTTTCTCTTTCTCTCTCTTCTCTCTTTTCTCTTTCTCTCTCTTCTCTTCTTTTCTCTCTTCTCTTCTTCTCTCTCTCTCTCTCTCTCCTCTCTCTCTTTCTTTCTTCTTCACTATATTCCTTCATCTTTCTTCTGCCTTATTCGCTTCAACACATGTCGTGGGTGTTCGTGACGTTTTGCAAACCATATTATTCGGTGTCGAAATTTTGCCTTGCTTGCTTTGACTTTTACCGTGTTTATATATATATATTACTATATAATATATATATAGGTATATTATATATATATATATATATATATATATAAGGAAATCCGTTCTCGCCTGAGAGAGAGAGAGAGAGAGAGAGAGAGAGAGAGAGAGAGAGCGAGAGAGAAGAGAGAGAGAGAGAGAGAGAGAGAGAGAGAAAGGGGGGCGAGTGAGTGAGTGAATGAGTGGGTGAGTTGAAGTGTGGTGTGAGTGAGAGTGAGTGAGTGGAGTGAGTGAGTGAGTGGTGGGTGAGTGAGTGTGAGTGGGGTGAGTGCGAGTCCGTGTTTGCGTTCAAAATACATATACGCCTATGATATACATACATGTAGTATACACTCACCTGCCGTGTTTATCTGCGTATATATGCGTCCAAAGCGTAAGTTTGACTGTATTCGTGAAGAAAAAAAAGTTCGTAATAAAAATAAAAAAGTTCGAAAAAAAATCGTAATTAAAAAAAAATATCGTAATTAAAAAAAAATCGTTAGTTTAAAGTTCGTAATTCCATTGTATGGCCCTTCTCTATTTTTTCTTTATCAAGGAGATAAGGTCGTTGTTGTTTCAGGGTATGATGGGGGGGGGGAGCCTTTGATAGGGAGCGGTTGCCTGTTTGTGTCAACTTGGTGTTTTTTTTTATCATTTATTTTTTTTATCATTTCTCCTTTATTCCTTCTACTTAATTCGCGCGAATCTGACTTTTTTTTTTGGATTTTTTGATGGTATGTTAGCAGCGATGGGGGGGGGGGGTACTTATGGATGAGCTGCGGTAGTTTTCCAAAAAAAAAAATAATAAGAATAAAAACTAATAATTTCTGAAATCTGTTGTAATCCGTCTGTACCCACGACAGGTGTGATAATGAGGTCGAAAGCCTTCATTATCGCTTACGGACTTGAAATTAATTACGATGTTCATTTATTTTTATTACTGTTCCAATGACCTTTTTATTTGGGCAGTGAATGTTACTCTTAATTATTATTATTTTACTGGCGAAAGGAAAGAGAAGTTGACGAGTTTGTGGGCTTCGTTTTTTTTTTTTTTTTTTTTTTTTTTTTTTTTTTTTTTAGGATTCGTAGTATTGAGGATTTTGTTTGTATTGTGATGTAGGAGTTTTATCATCGTTAAAAGTGCTTGTTATTATAATTTGTCATCACCATCGCCAAATTAGATAGTCATCATTACTATCTCCTTGAATCCTCTTCGTCATTTCATCATTCATCATCACCACCATCGTTTATCACCGCCACCATTCACCATCATCATCACCACTATTCACCACCACCAAGACCAACACCGCCACTCACCACCATCACCACCCACCACCACCACTAAAACCACCACCATCCACCACCACCAAGACTAACACCATCATTCACCACCACCACCGACCACCACCACAACCAAAATTCACCATCCCCATTCAACACCACTCACCATCACTACTCACCACCACCACCGAAATTCACCACTCACCATTCAACACACTCACCACCACCACCAAAAAATCACCATCCCCATTCAACACCACTCACCACCACCCCAAAAAATCACCATCCCCATTCAACACCACTCACCACCACCACCAGAGTTGTACAGAAGTAAATTTGATTGCCGTAGCCTACGAACCCCGCCACCAGCTTGATAGCACGGCCTTTTAAGAGCAATGCACAATCAGTAGTAGGCTTATGGTTAATTAAGATAGCTCTTTGATACAAGATCGAGATTTGAGGGTTGAATAATCTCATCCAGATTTCGATGGATTAATCGAGGCTGCGCGGAACCTGCACTGATATTTTCTTTCGACAGATTTCTCTTTATTTGTTGTTGTTTTGAAGAGACGTGGAAGAGGTTTACAGTTCAGATTATCGTATGATAACGGGGTTAATTGTATCTAGGTCGAAAGGGATTGTGTAATTTTTTTGTATTTTATTTTTTTCATTATTATTACTATTATTATTAGTTATAATTATTATCATCATCATGATAATAATTGTTATTATTATTTTTATTATTATTATTATTATTATTATTATTATTATTATTAATATTATTATTATTAATTATATTATTATTATTATTATTATTATTATTACTACTACTACTACTACTACTACTACTACTACTACTACTACTACTACTACTACTACTACTACTACTATTGGTATTGCTTTTTATTGCTGTTTGTGTTATTCTCAATTGCTATTATCATTGGTGGTATTATTACTGTTGTTATGGTTATTGTCATTATTATTCATCAATCTATGTGATTTTCTCCAATCTAATTTGCTTAGGCTTCAGTAACCGCGAATGGTAAGACCGTTAAGAGATAAAATCACTTCATACTGCCTTAAAAAAAAAGATAAAAATAACGCTTGTTGATAATAGGATGGTAACTTATCATCGTATTTGAAAAAAGAAAGAAAAAAAAACACCGACTTTAACGTTATCCAAAAGTGGCGGAGATAAAGCCCCTGATTATGAGCCCTTTGAACACTCCAGGGGGACGCGGTCGCTGCATGTTAGGCGTTTTTTTATTGATTTAATATTGTTATTATTATTATTTTTATTATTTTATCTATTTTTTAATTGCTGATACTGTTGAAAAGAATTTGCGCGATTTTTTTTCTTTCTTTCTTTCTTTCTTTCTTTTCAACTGGGATTAAAAAAAAGGTACTTGTCTTACCTTTTTGTTGTTTTTATGCGTTTTTACTTACTGGAATGCCGTTTTTGTGTGCTTTTTTATACTCATTTTTTGACTTGTTTACATATTCAATTAATTTTTGTTTTATTCATTTTTTATGTATTTGTGCCTGGATTTTGATCAAGTAGCGTGGCATTTTTTTTTTTATATCTGTTCAGTCGCAATTAAAGAACAAAAGGTCAAGTGTAATGGATTGTCCTAAAAGTCGGATTTTTCCTTCTTTAATTCTGTTTCTTTACTCCTTTCATTTTTCTTTATTTATTTTCCTTCTTTCTTTCTTTTTCGTTTTTTGAGTTATCTGAGGAGCAAGGGGCGAGCGGCACGACTGTCGAGAGATTCATTGCTGACAAACGCCTTCTTCTGGTGACTGATAGCTGTGAGAGAGAGAGAGATAGCATACAATACCCCCCCCTCCTCCTCCTCTCTCCTCCTCCTCCTCTTAGCTGCTGCTTTCTCCTCCTCCTCCTCCTCCTCCTCTTTTCTCTAGATGCTGCTCTCCTCTCTCCTCTTTCTCTTAGATGCTCTCCTCCTCCTCCTTCCTCCTCTTCCTCCTCCTCCTTCTTCTCTATCTCTCCTTTAACGCTTCCCCACCTCCCACTTCCACTTCTCTCTTTTTCTCCACTTCCTCCATCTCCCTTCCTCCCCCTCCTCCACCTCCCTTCTTCCCCCTCCTCACCTCTTCTTTTCCTTCTCTTCCTCCATCTCCCCCCCCCTTTATCCGCCCCCCCCCCCCCCCGCAAGGGTACCGTCTGAGTACAGTGATGAATTAGGTATTTAATTAAGAGACAGGTGACGTGGAGATTAGTTTACATGTAACATATTTATATATACATACATACGTACACGAAATTGATAGACGACGATCGATTTTTCTTTACCGATTTGCGATGATCAGGGTCGTTTTTTGTTGTTGTTGTTGTTGTTGTTGTTGTTTGCACGTTGCAATTGCTTAGGACAGAGATGTTTGTTCTTTGCACAACGACTGTCGTTGTTGTTGTTGTTGTTGTTGTTGTTTTTTTCACGTTGCAATTGCTTAGGACAGAGATTGTTTGTTCTTTGCACAACGAGTTTTTCACGTTGCAATTGCTTCAGAGACACACGACTGTCGTTGTTGTTGTTGTTGCTGTTTTTCACGTTGCAATTGCTTAGGACAGAGATGTTTGTTCTTTGCACAACGACTGTCGTTGTTGTTGTTGTTGCTGTTTTTTCACGTTGCAATTGCTTAGGACAGAGATGTTTGTTCTTTGCACAGCGACTGTCGTTGTTGTTGTTGTTGCTGTTTTTTTCACGTTGCAATTGCTTAGGACAGAGATGTTTGTTCTTTGCACTGTCGTTGTTGTTGTTGTTGCTGTTTTTTTCACGTTGCAATTGCTTGTTCTTTTTGTTTGTTGTGTTGTTGCTGTTTTTTCACGTTGCAATTGCTTTAGAGAGTTTGTTTTGCACAACGACTGTCGTTGTTGTTGTTGTTGCTGTTTTTTCACGTTGCAATTGCTTAGGACAGAGATGTTTGTTCTTTGCACAACGACTGGGGTCTGAAGGCCTTAACAGATAGAGCTCGAGCAGTCGCATTCTTCCCACAGAGGGAGTTGCACGCGGCTGAATTAATCCGTGTTGGGTGAATGATGTCGAGATTTCAGTGGGTCTTGGCTTCGATTAGCTTGTCTGTTTGATTGCGTTCGGGGCTTAATCAGGACGAGGGTGGAAGCTCGTGTTGTATCACTCTACCGATGTGTAAACCAGTGACTCTGAATGTTTGTATTTTTGTAATTTTAAGTATTCCATGTATATTTTTTTTGTTTTATACCTAAATTTTGTATGAGAATGTGAGGATAAGTTACCTCATCCTTTTGAGAGTTATTATTATTATTTATTTATTGTTTATTTGTTTGTCTCAATAAACGTGTCAGTTTTAAAAAAGTTCCTGTTAATCACTCGGGGAAATTAAAAGCTTATCATGTAATTAAGACAGGCAGTGATGATCATATATGATAAATTATTTATTAATCTCTTTCTATGATTTTTGACCTACTTTGACCTTGCCCCTGCCGTTATTTTGAATAGCTCATGCATTTATTTCCCCCATAAATTAATTTTTAAAAAATAATAGCTATTCATGTAACTAAGACAAGCAAACGTGATTATATCTATTCATTTATTTCTCCTGATTATATCTATTTATTTATCATTCTCCTGTGATTTCTGACCCAATTTGACCTCGCCCCGCCCCCCTCCTCCCGCAGGTCGAGTTCTTCGAGTCCGGCGACAACGGCTGCCACATCCTGGACAACGAGGACGGCGTGCTCTTCGTGCGCAAGCCCGACGGCCGCGCCACCGGGGACGCCTTCGTGCTCTTCGCCTCCGAGGACGACAGCTCCAAGGCCCTGGCCAAGCACCGCGAGATCATTGGCTCGCGCTACATTGAGCTCTTCCGCTCGACCACCGCAGAGGTACAGCAGGTGAGAGCTTCAGCCTTCCGTTCTCCTGTGCTGGGGTGGCGTCGCGAGGCCCTTGGAATCTTGGGTGCTGATGCTGCTTGGCCTGAGTGGATGGGTGGGGGTGTGTGAGGGGGGGTGAGTGAATATGAGTGGGTGGTGAGTGAATGTGGGTGGGTGGTTGGGTGGTTAATGTGAGTGGGTGAGTAATTGGGTGGATGAGTGAGTGGATGGGTGGGGATGAGTGGGTGGTTGTACATGAGTGAGTGAGTGAGGGGGTGGGTGAGTAATTGGGTGGATGAGTGAGTGAGTGGGTGGTGGATGAGTGAGTCGGTGGGTGGGTGGGTGAGTGAGGGGTAAGTGAGTGGGTGGATGGTGATTGAGGGGGTAAGTGGTGTGAGTGAGGGGTTGTGGGTGGATGAATGTGAGTGGGTGAGAGAGAAGAGAGAGAGATAGAATGCTGTGTATTGTGTTGCTGTCTGTATTTCTCTCTTCTATTATTCTTTAAACCCTTTATCCTCTCGTTTCTTTACTTCACCTTCCTCCCATCCATCCACCCACCCTTCTATCCCATCCTTCCTCTCTCCCCTCCATCTTCTGTCTATCCTTCCTTCCCTATTTCTCTCTTCTTTCTCTCCCTTCCTGCGCCTTCGTGTCCTCCGTCAGTCCTTCCACTCTTTCTTCCACCTTCACTCCTTCCTCAGTCACTCCTCCTTTCCACCTTCACTCTCTTCCACTTTCACTCTCCTTCACCTTCACTCCTTCACTTTCACTCTTCCTTCCACTTCACTCCTCCTTCACTCCTCCTTCCACCTTCACTCTTCCTTCCACCTTCACTCCTCCTTCCACCTTCACTCCTCCTTCCACCTTCACTCCTCCTTCCACCTCACTTCCTCCTTCCACCTTCACTCTCCTTCCACCTTCACTCCTCCTTCCACTTTCACTCTTCCTTCCACCTTCACTCCTCCTTCACTCCACTCTCCTTCACCTTCACTCCTCTTCCACTTACTCTTCCTTCCACCTTCACTCTTCCTTCCACTTCCACTTCTTTCTGAATGACAGTCGCGTCTGCCTTCTGCCAGCTGTTATTGTCCTGCATTGGATATTGTCATTCTGGTTCTGATGGTAATGGTTGAGGATTCATGATTCTATGGTTATGATACAAGTTAATTATATTTACAGATTACATATATTTTGATTATAAAAAAATGTAAATGTAAGAGATTATATATATATATATATATATATATATATATATATATATATATATATATATATATATATATATATATTTATATATTATACACATAAATCTTGTTATTTTATCTTTATATTCCTATTTGTATAGTGTATAGCTTAATCACACAAATCTACATAGACGAACAGGTCACTCAATGATAAGCATGACTATAAAGCGAGTGGCCTGAGAGGCTACGTAGCCTTAATATCATACTGATTACACATTTGCTTACACGCTTATCATCTTGGATAGAGATAACCGTAAGTACGACCGACGACCTGTGGCCTTGGGGAAGCTGCTGTCGCTCAACCGGGCCTGAAATGTGCATGTGAGAGATACGGGGCTATTTTGGGGGTTGGTGGCCGGTTGAGGGGGCGATGGGGCTCCGTCCTGAAGGGGGGTTTCCCTCTTTCAGGTTGA
>NW_020871295.1:65907-68407 GCF_003789085.1 Penaeus vannamei | reverse complement strand
TATTATTATTATTATTATTATTATTATTATTACTGTTATTATTACTGTTAATATTTTTATTACTTTTGCTAAGTTTTACCCACAACAAAATTAAATGTAGTAGAATAGTTAGAAAGTTAATTAGCCGCTAATGGTAATTTTGTCATAAATTGGCCCTTTCTCTGAACCACAACATACCTTCTTTGAAGAATATTTGTTCCTACATGTCTGTTGAATTAGCTGAATGTTTCCTCAAGTTCTTGTAAAGGAGCTATTGTAAATATTCACCCATAGCTACATTGGCTGCCATGTAATTTAATTTTAGTTGTGTCGTTAGCTTCATAATGGAAATCATGAAACCTAGTCGTATTCCTTCATCTCAGGGTTATTCCCTGTTGTCACCTTCCTTAAGATCTCACTCTCTCTGCCATTCGTTTACTTCCCGTGCCCCTCTTAGTAAATACAAGATTGTTCATAACCGGCAAGGAACTCATTATTATTGGGTAAATTATTATATTATCAATTATGTTTTGTTTTCCAATGCATGTGACAGCCCATCCCCTTTTTTTTCTTCTTCTTCTTTTTTTTTCCAAGACCTATTGTGCTAGATCAGTATATTCCCTTGATTCTTAATTTTTTACAATTGGTTACGGTACAGGGTTTTTCTTTAAACATTTGTCCAGACAGTTATAGCAGGATCCTGCTATAACAACTCCATTTCTTTATAGGTGATGATCATTAGTTTCTTTCACAGGTATTAAATCGTTCCATGGACCCTCGTACATATGAACAGCAGCAACCACTGATTGCACAGCTGCCCCAGGTGCCACTGCTCCCACAACAGATCATCACCTCAGGTACCCGCAAGGACTGCATCCGTCTTCGAGGACTGCCATTCGAAGCCCAAGTTGAACATATCCTTGAGTTCCTAGGTGAACATGCAAAAAGCATTGTTTACCAGGGTGTTCATATGGTTTATAATGCACATGTAAGTTCCCATGTTAGAATCTTTTGTTGTGTGTTTCTAGTATGTTCATGAAATTGATTGTATTTTGATGTTTCATTTAGCATCTTTTTTATCTATAGATTATGGTGTAATTATCAGTTTTTAATTGTTATTTTTCTTTTGTTTCTTGCTTTTCTAACATTCATCATTTTACAGGGCCAGCCAAGTGGAGAAGCTTTCATCCAAATGGACAGCGAACACTCTGCATTCCTCGCCTCCCAGCAGAGGCATCATCGCTATATGGTGTTCGGGAAGAAGCAGCGTTACATAGAAGTCTTTCAGTGTTCAGGGGAAGACATGAACATGGTGCTGACTGGTGGCCTGCCAACTCAAAGGCCCGTCATGTCCCCGGGTATGTTGGTGTGGGACACCGCAGCCCTGCCTGGGAGTCTTCCTCACCCACTTAGTGTTCCCCCTCCTGGTACACCTCGCCCCCAGGGGCCCCACTTCCTTGGTGCAGCTCATCATCCCCTTCATCCTCCAGCTCATGGCCCTGTGCTTTCTGGTATCCCTCCAAGCCCTATTAAACAGGCTGATGCTCCCCTTCTCCTTCCTCCACCTATGGGTCCCCCTCCTCCAAGGCCTTCTTTGGTTCCACAAAATCCTCTTGAGTTACCTCATTCTTCTCAAGCTCCCCCTACCCTCATGCCCCCTCCCTTAAAGCCAGCTGAGTCAGGAATCCATCCTCCTCTCATAGGACAGTATGGACACATGCCAGTTACATCACAGATAAGTACAGGCAGTAATCCAGTGTTTCTGCTTTCCAATGCTCGGACATCCCTAGCAAGTGGGCTTCATCCACAAGTAACATTGGTGCCAGTGTCATCATCTCAGGCTAGAGATGCTCAAGGTGCACAGGGTATTCAGAAACCCCCAGTGGGACCACCTCTCCTCCCAATGCCTTATGCAGCAGCTGCTGCAGCAGCTATGGCAGGAGCGAGGCTGCCTGGAACGCAGAAGCGGAGCTTTGAACAGGCCTTCCCAGGGGACACAGGTGCTGCTAGCATTGGAGCAATGAAGCGGGGCCCTCATGTGAATCCTTCCCTCTTTCATCCCTTGTACCCTCCTCCCCAGATGTTCCCCACTATGTAATACTCAATACCCGTGCTGCGTAACACACACCTGTATATATTGGTAGGAGAGGCAAAGATATCAGTGTAATGGGAGTCATGGCAGGTGTAAGAAGTGACCATTTAGGAAATCAACACAACTCCTAACAAAGTATTTTAGGATTTGTGTAAACAAATGCCTTAATGCTCACTACATTTTGACCTTTCCCATCAACATTGTGATTTTATTATGTGTGTGTGTGGTGCAGCAGCATTCTGTGTGTGCAATCTGCTGTTACTCTGGTGTGCTGCACCTGTTGTTGCCAGCAACTCAAACACTGCTGGCCAACACTGTGTGGCTGCTGGGAGTGTTCTGCTGCAGGGTGGATGAGCCTTAGTTTTTTTAAGTGTCTCTTAGATAGGTGTTAGACAGAAACTCAACTGTGCTGGTTGGAGCAAGAAAATG
>NW_020871295.1:48407-53407 GCF_003789085.1 Penaeus vannamei | reverse complement strand
AAATAGACAGTGTGATGATGTACAATAACCGCCCCTTAAGTAAGAGATGTTTATAGTTGTTATAAATTTATGAAATAGAATATTTTCTTTTTTTCTCTTTCTCTCTTTAGGTTGTATACTGAGTTATTGTCCTTAGGTTAAGGAACTTGTTGCAACAGCCCATAGGCTGCAACTAGTGTAACAACAAGTATCACAAAGTCTTCCAGTAGTTGTTTTAAGAAATTTTATATTGCTGTCACCAATACAGGTGCCTCTGATGTGTGTTGACAGTTAGATTATAGCATATACAGTGATGCTATTTTCCTTGTACATTTTTAAGTTTTCTATCATGATTTTTACTTTGTTAATTATTGTGCATTCCAAGTGCCTTATCAAATTTGTATTGTGAGTGTTGCTTTCAGCAGAACTGCATCAGTAATATACTATGCTGCTACAATTTCATCATTAATATAAGTGAATCTTTGTGTTTTAATGTTGGTTTTCCCTATATTCAGCAGACCAGAAACACAAGATAAATACAAGAACCAGGGACCAGTTAGTGTACCTATATCAGACTTGAAGCATTGTCATGCACTTAATACACTAACTGATTTGCAGGTAAAGTCCTTGATGCTAGATTTAATCTCAGCACATGAAGGGCAGTGTTCCTAGTGACAAGGGGAGTTGTCAATCAGTGCCTTGGCTTGTGACTGTAGGGTGAAGTCAAGTTAGCCATCACCATGCAAGGCATATCAGTATCTTGATTGTTATATAGGGCAAAAATGGATTGTTCTGCAACAAATCATTTATGCAATGCCTGATGAAATTCATATGAATTTGTGTTATATCAGTTGAAAATGAAGTTTACAGGGTAGAATTTCTTTTAAATAAACAAACTGCATATTTTGCCTTTGGAGGAAGGCAGTGCATTTCTTAATTTATTCTTTGAGAAGTGCCTATTCTGTATAACCCCACAGTAACAAAATGATCTCTCCTTTACTCCCAGTGATGTTCACAAGCCCTTGCCACCAGTTTTTTTTTTTTTTTTTTTTTTTTTTTTTTTTTTTTATCATTATTTTCCATTAGAATTCTACTGTGTGGCAGATATGACAGTCTCCATGAGAACATAGTTTTGTTTCTGCTCATTTCTTTGCTCTTGGCAAGACTAGAGATTATGATCTTTACTAAGATGAATTAAAGAAAGGTTACATTAGTTCAGTGTATATTGTTTTAAGATATTCTTTTTAATATCATAATTACTAGTTCTGCCACATTGGCAATTTGAGTTTGAAAGGACTGTAAAACATTCCTGCCTTTGCAGTTCTGTTGTTTTCTGGTGTTATGCAAAAGATTGATGTAGCATAGAGCATCATTGTGGAAATAAAATTGCCCATTACATAATGGGCTTTGGAAGTAGGCAGTCAGTGCTGCAGTGCACAATATCATCATTCATTTGTATTATCTAATAAGTGTTATCTTTATAATCATCATTGTTGAATTTCCTTCACTGTTAGATAATCATTGTTGAATTACTTTCACTGTTAGATGTTGGAGTGCTTCATGAAATGAGAAGACCATTCAGAAGTGCTGCAGTATGCTGTAATTTTAGATAGTAGGCAGATTTCCCATAAGAAGAATTTGGGAGGAGACAGTTGCTACGAATGTTTTCAAATGATGAGTTTATTATCATAGTTATTAAGTTGCCCTAAATACCAGATTATAGGGCTTTCAATCTAATAGGTGCGTTTTGAGTGCCGCAGTGTATCAATTTCCTGTTCTTCGTACCCTAGTCGTGATAGCGTGAGTAGTGAGCCTCATCGGTGCTCAAGCCACTCTCAACCTAATGCTCAGGCAGCCACGTGCACCACGTCTCTAAAACTCTTGCTCCTTCATTTTTCTTTTCTTTTCTTTTCTTTTCTTTTCTTTTCTTTTCTTTTCTTTTTTCTTTCTTTCTTTCTTTCTTTCTTTTCTTTCTTTCTTTCTTTTCTTTCTTTCTTTCTTTCTTTCTTTCTTTCTTTCTTTCTTTCTTTCTTTCTTTCTTTCTTTCTTTCTTTCTTTTTCTTTCTTTCTTTCTTTCTTTCTTTCTTTCTTTCTTTCTTTCTTTCTTTCTTTCTTTCTTTCTTTCTTTCTTTCCTTTTTTATTCAAGAGTACATTTTTTGTTTATTATATATACACTAAGAAAATGTCCCTTTGTATCCATGTTTTTTATTATTTACTTTTTTCCATCATATTTTAAAATATTAATATTTATTCCTTATAATACTCATTTCTCAATTATCCACCGTTTTCTTAGTCATTTGTCCTTTTTATTTATTTATGTAGTTAGTTGATTTTTTTTTTTTTTTCCCCCACTCCCTCACTCTCACATACCTGTAGTGAGTTGATCTCTAAAACTACCCCATGACTTGTATAGATCTGATTTTGAGTCAGTGCTGTCCTTCTGAAAGTGGTTTTTATTCGTAATCGTGGTGTACGTGGCTGAAATACTTATTTATTACACATATTACCAATTAAAATATGATAAATAAAAAAAGTTTGCACGAAATTAAGAGCAGATAAATTATTTCCTATGTTAACAAGTCATCAGCATCCAAAGATAAGTATGTGTAACAAGTGAATAAGGTTTTTATTGTATTATAATTATTGCATTATCTCGTGACCATCATCTGTGATATTTTAATGTGTGAAGAGCCATCTTATGGAATGCCAGGGAGACAGGTGCTCAATAGTTTGGTTATTAATATGTGGCTAAAATTCACAATGATTTTTTAAGGGAGAATTACTGGTAAGTCTCGGGCATCTTCGAAGGTGTTAAGGGATGACCTGGCTCCCTTTCGGCATAAATTTGCATGCAATTCTAGAGAGAAGTGCTTAGCCAAAAAGTAACACAAAAATCATCATAAAAAATGCATTTTTCTACCAACGTTCTGTAATGGACTTACAAATTCTTATAATTTTGATTGGCATTTATGACTGGAAAGTTTGTCAAGTGCTTGTGGTGCCCATATTTCTCGTAATCTAACAATGCATTTTATACTGAAAAGAGTAAAGGCATGAGAGATATGCAACATACCACTTCAGATACCTGTCGTTTGGGAGCCATGGGACGGACGGTCTTTCTCTTTCTGTAGGTAATTTTTTTTCGTTATTATTATTACACCGGGTGCATTGGAAAGGTACTTCTGGGGGAGCAGTAAATAATAATTTGTTGCTCAGTAGCTCACCTTGGGTCATGCTCTGTCAGTCCACAGTCTTGTTTTAAATGAATTTCTGAAGGTGGTTGTGGCAGTCACTAGCTTTTGGTTCTTTGCGGCTTTGGGTACACCATACTAGGGTATGTATAAATTTTCCTCACTTCCTCCTTGTCTTCGTTTGTACTTGCTTCCTCTTGACTGTAGTGTGTTTAAAAAAGAAAAAAAAGTTGAAAGTCAGATCATGAGGTCTGAATTGGCCATCGCCCTGAAACTTCTCATGAGATTTTTGCAGCAGGAGTTTCTTATATTTTAGAGGCCAATTTAGGATTCATTGACTAGTAGTGCTAATAATAATAATAATAATCCTAGCATCCCAGTATAATCCTTTACCTGATTTCCATGGCTTTTTACACTAGAGATAACGTAGTTCTTAAGGTCATTCCATATATTTTGTGCTCCATACTTCATTGTGCACATTCCATTAGTATAATAGGAAATATTTTTCTCCAGTTCCATTTTTCATTCTTGTAAATAATGGAGAAAGTTATCCTGAACCTTTGCTCTCAGGGAAGATGGCTCATGAAGACCCATCTTGTTGAGAGCAATGAATTTTCCTTAATCGAAGATCGACTTCGATTAACTTGCATATTTACTCTCAATATCGTCTTATGCCTTTCTTGTACTTGTTTTTTCCCCATCCTACCTTTCCTTTTTTTTTTTTTTTCCTTCCCCCCACTTTTTTTTTTTTTTCTTTCTTTTTATAGATATTCTGATTTTAATGTAGATTTTATATAGACTACATTTTATTTAATTAAAATGTGTTGTACGAAGTGGTTGATTTATGAACTCTAGTTGATTATTTTCTCCTTGTATAGTCTACATTGCATTTGCCAAGACTCGAGCCACGATGGTGTTGGCATGTCAACTAGCATGTTACACCTCGCCATGCCAACCATTGCTTACAATATATTAGAACCAATGCCCACCTACGGATCTCTGCGGTTGCAAGTTATACTGCTGTGTGCAGGGACCAAAGAATTGTAAGGGTGTAAAGCAGAATGTACATGAAGAAGATGCCCTCTCTAGGTCTTTCCTTCCTTTGGGATATATTCATCCCCAAGTGCAATAATACACAAGATATTTATCCTGTATTTCTAGTGAGTGTAACTTGTTGCAATATAAGAGTATAATTATCATTATACACTAAAGTGTTAATATAGAATTTTGAATTTTTCTATCTTTGTAGTTCTGTTTGAACTATGTTGAAATGTGACTTAATATGATTATCAAGTGTAATATATATCTTCTAATTTTACGTGAATGGAAAATATATTACTCACAGATGTGTTTGGAGTAGGTCTCTCGATAGCCACTCTGAATGCACCAATTCATTCAAGCTTGAAAGAGTGAATGACAATCGCTTTTGAAAGAAAGAAAAAAAGTTGCTGTATTTAAAGACACCCCCCCTCTCAAACAAAACAAAAATACACCCACTCCCATTTAACAAACTAACAAAAAGAAAGGGAGATTTTGTTCACACATTTGTAGACATAGGTGTAATTTTTGAACAGAAAACTCCTGAAATAGAGAGTAGCATATAATTAAAGACTGTTTTATCCTTTTTTTTCTTGTATGTGCAAATATAGTTTAGAAACCATAGCAGCTTTTTGCATGTATTTATATTGAATAATGTAATGAATAAAGTAATCCATGCAAATATTTTTTATTTTATTTTTCCTAATATATGATTTCTTACAGTTGACAGACATTCAAAAATATTTTATTGAACTGGATCTATGCATACACACATGACTTAAAATGTTGAA
>NW_020871295.1:17677-27677 GCF_003789085.1 Penaeus vannamei | reverse complement strand
GGGCCAGAGCCTCCATCATCCCTCCCAGACACAGCACTTAAGATTGTTCGATAGAGTTTGCCATGAGGATCTGTAGATGGGCTTTGGTGAGGACGTCCATACTGGACAGATTTATCAAATTCAGGGACAAAATCAGATATAAATTATAATGCTTTCAAGGAATGGTATTAGCTCTTACTAACCATGTGGAAGCATGCGAACACATTTGATATGATAATACAGCATTGAAAGGAAATTTCTCACAAGGCCATCATTTCTAATGGAACCATTTTGTTGTGGAGACTGTGTTTAATGATTGGAAGAGCTTCTTAGACCATGAACAGATCAGCATGGGGGTCTATTTGAAAACTTCCACTTCAAATTATAATTTTTATACAAGCCAAGTGCTATATTCCCTTGCACCAAGAGTTTAATTTAAGATTCGCAGAAAAGCCATAGGAATGCTATGACCTTCTTCCCTCCTTACAAAGGTATTTGTTGATCATTATATTTTAGTTATTTGAGAACAATTCACCAAGATAGAAGGAAAGGGACACTGCCGTTTTATAGGGCATTAGTAGTAGTCATAGACAATTCAGGTACAGCTGCTGCGGTCTCATATTTACTGGGAAATAACATAAATATCTACTCCATAATACTACAGACACTCTCCACAAACCCTAACACAGCCAGTTTTTAATGTCATGTTATCTATAAATTGGCATGAAGTGCTAACAAAGGTAGGGGGTACAGGGTGCTGTTTGTGGGTCAGTGTTTTTCTTTGCAAGGTAAAGAAGCCCATTTGACTTTGAATTTGAAAGGCACCCACGCGTTATATTTTCGTCATTTACTGGTGACTGGCCTCTGCACCTTCAACTATATTTTATCCCATTCTATTTTTTCTGCTTTATAAGATGGCAGTGTCCTTTTTTTTATCTATCTACGCGCATCAGTCTTTTCAACCTCTACCCTATTTAATCCCTAGACAGGGGGCAAACCCCCCTATTAGCATTTCTTGTCGACTTATAGAAAATTGATATTAACCCACTTGCGCCGGGTGTCACACATGTGACACCCAGAAAATTAAACATTGTCGACTGTGCTGTGAGATGCTGGATTGGAGCTTGCTCTCTAATTGTCACCCATGGCTCGCGGGGCAGTCCAGTAACCTGCCGATTTTTATCCCGACAAGAAGCCGGAATTGTTGTCTTCCAAATGGACTATCACTAATGGGTAAAGAACTCTATGGGGAGGGTGTTGTGGACTAGTTCTTTGATTGGTGATATGCAGCAAATACTTGTGATTTCACAGTAAATAAGAAGCCACGGCCGCTGTATTTATTATTTTATTATATTTTTTGTGCGCTATTTGGTGGTGTCCATTTCCCCAGATCTTTGTGCATTGCTCGCATTAACTTGTGCCTATGCTGTAAAAGTTGTACATTGTAGCTACATCCATTAGAGGACACTTCCCCAACTCAAAACTAATGAACCCCATCCCAAGTAGACCAATTACCCAAGTTCACCGAATGATCCGAAACCCTTTTAACCCAGGGGATTCCCCCCTTGGACCTTCTACCAATTACCTTGTTTGCCTAGCTAGTTGATTACTTTAACCCTGTAAAATCACAAGTGTCATAGAGAAACAAGGGAAAGGAATTGTTTGAATGCTGCTGCGTCGGAGTGGGAGCCCTGATACAGCGTCACACTGGTGGGACGCCCGGCAATATGTATTTTTTCGGGCGTCTTGTATGTGGACACCTTTCGTTAGTGGGTTGATATCATTTAAATAAGACAATTTTCTTGAAAACTCTGGACTACAAATTGACCCTGGGGTGGCTGAACAGTTGAGGAGCAATCTGTGTTTTAATACTCTTCACAAAACAATACTACAGAGCATTGCATTTTTCTGGTATCAGTGGGTTGCTAATGGTGGTGTACCAGTATCAAATTAAACATGTATAGGGGAATTCAGCACCCAAGCAATAATAATGCATGATACTGTGTATTGTAATCCTGCCATTTGCCATAGGTATCTCTTGACCTACTCTATTGTGTCCTGTATTATTGTTTTGCTCCCTTTTGCTGGGTTAAACCAGTTGATATCACAAGGAGTGTGCACACACACTGACCACTAGTAAAACCAAGTGTGATGCATAGGCATATTAACTACTTTCATCTACTGCTGGCTTTTGCACATTTTGTGTTCTGACAAAGAGCAACTATGCATATATTTCTGGCAATAAAGAGCATGTAGAATATGCTGGCAATTTATCATAAAATAAGGAACTAGTTCAAAGTTCTGTCTTACCAGGATATGTATTGTTATTTGCTATCCTTTGCTGGTGTGCTGAAAGTGAGAGGCCATACCAGTTGCTTGACTTTGCCTTTGTTAGTTTTGGCTTGAAAGTTACAGGCCTTTCATCTCTTCATACCATTTTCCAAGTGGATTTAGACTGTACACAGGCATTGTTTACAACAATACCCATTTGAAACTGATTACATACAGGCACCCTGGTTATATCATGGATTAGTAGAGACAATCATTTGTTAGACATGGGGAGATATAGGAGTGGGGAAAGTGAAGAGTCAGTGTTGGGTGTAATTACAATTATTCATTTCCTCTACTGATTTAATGTTGAGATGGGATTTTGCACATCACCCTCATATGATTGAAGAATCTTGTCCAATGATATTTGCCAATTTTACTAGTGCTTTTCAGAAAGATTGCATATTGTAAAGTATGTGATGATTCATATCTCAGGGAATATTAGATTTTAGATTGGTGTACTGTAGTTAATCAGATGGTTTTAGCCTTCAGTCTTTAAAGGACACATGGTCTTGGTATGATGCAGTAAGGGTGCTCAGTGCACTAAAAAATCGACTTCTATTTACTATAATTCAAGTTGCACACAATTTTTGTTACCTACAAATTATTGTACATTATGAAATTTTTAAAACATTACTGTCGTTATTCAGCTTCCTTTGGAATAGTTTATTTCCTGTGCCTTTGCTGAAATGCTGGCATATAAGATTCTTGTTTGTTTGGGATGAAGATGAAGTAACTGCTGTAGAGAAATGAAGATTGCATATACCAGTGGCCTCTGATCTTCGGAGGAATATTTTACGATCCACCTCCCCCCATTTTTCATTAGACTGCAGCATTCTTACCATTTTGAAAACCATTCTTGGTCAGAGGAACCTGTTTACAATGCTGTTTGCATGATTTATCTAAAAAAATTACATAACCTTAGATTCTTGTCATTTTCATCTTGCACATTAGCCCTTTTTGTGCAAGAAAACATTGCTGAAATTGTCTTGTAAAAGGTAGACTATTCTTAGATGAGGATTTAGGTTCATTAATTCAAATTCAGGTTTGTCAACTTGTTGAGCAGGTGGAATCTGTGGAGAGACAAATGAATCCCCTAAACAATTTTTTCCCCAATGTAGTTCATTTCCAATGGCTTACCAACATTAAAGATTTTTAAAAAGTCATTTTTCTTTGAATGTTTACTTGAACTAGTAGGAAATAAAGGATTGAGGATGCAATTTTTATTTCAATTGTTTTCACATGTCCAGTCCAATACTATCATTGCAAATTTTTACCATGTGATCTATGACAATTAGCTTAACTCAATATTTATTCTTTCAGCTCTACCGCTTCCTGGCAAGGCGCACCAACTCCAAGTTCAACAAAATTATCATGAAGAGATTGTTCATGCCCCGCGTACATAGGCCCCCATTGCCTTGTCCAAGGTATCTGAGCTGGCCAACAAGCCCACCCGCCGCTGGCAAGATTATCACTGTTGTTGGCACTGTCACTGATGACAACAGATTCTATGAAGTGCCCAAGATGACCGTAAGTTGACATTATCATCTTGTTATATTGACTAGAAAGATTTGAGTATTCTGCTTGCAAAATTCCTTTTACTTTTTTTGTGAACTTATTATTGCTATGTACTTGTCTCTTGTTTACATTTTGTAACTTGTCTATTTCATCTCCATGTATAAAGTGGTGGTGCTGTTTGTTTTAACAAGTAATCTGATTTTTTAAAACTTGTGCAGGTTAGATCAGGTTGCATTCATAGCGAAGCAGTAATACTTTTTACAGAAATTGCAAGTTTCTTGTTAATATTCTCCCTAATACATGCTACTACCTTTTATACCCCTGGGCTGATAAGTGTATAATAGAGGTAGAAATGCTAACAATGTACTTAAGAATCAGAAAACCTCTAGTTGTCATTGATGCTTGAGAAAACTGTCCCAACCTTTTATATGCAGTAGCTGTAAAATCTTTACTAGTTGATAGAATACTTTTCAAGCAAAAAAGAGTTACACAATTTACAACTTCAGTATCCCTGAATCACTTCTGCTGACAAAGGCAATGTGGTTCCCTATTTTCAGAGATATTCTCTCCCTAATGCACATCTTGCTATAAACTTCTACCCACAAGCAGACAGAGCATAGGATTTTTTTTTTTTTTTTTATCCTATTAATTATTCAATGAATAATGTGTTCTGAGACAAGAAATGCAATCACCCATTTGCACTGGAGAGTTAATGTTGCCCAAGGAAACATGATGATCAGTTTAACTCTGGCTCTGTTTTTACAACCAAAATAAGTCTTGCAGCTTTTTGGATCGATACTCTAGGAAAGTTAATGTGATTTTAAGTATAAATCTTGATTTTCTTTTCTTTTACTTGACCTTGAGTATCAGGATTTTTAGGGCTTTGTTTATATTTGCAGTTTCTTTCTTTGTAATGAGAAGTAATATTAGTACTGTTACTTGCTTATTGAAGTTATGTAAGACAAGATGCATTTCATTTTGGACGTAAAAGAATTCTTGCGAGTGCGCAAAACAGAAAAATATTTAGTTGACAGGCTTAGAAAGTCTTTTGCAGAAATAAAAGCATTGTGCTAAGCGAGTTATTTTCCAAATTTCTGGAAACTTTAAATGAAATACTTAATTGATTATAGAGGGAAATAATTTCTGCTGGACTCCTCAGGTGTGTGCCCTCCGCGTGACTGCCCGTGCCCGCGCCCGTATTGAGAAGGCTGGCGGAGAGGTCATCACCTTTGATGTTCTTGCTCGTCGTTCCCCCCTTGGAAAGAACACAGTCCTCATCCAGGGTGAGTAATCAATATCTTATCTAAATATATGCATATTGTGATGAGTGGAACAAATTCTTGTCTGTGGATTTTGTATTTATCTTCATGGGAAATAGCATATCTTCACAATACAAGAGATGTATATATCTTGTATTGTGAAGATATTCGCTCTCATTCTTACCTATCCATATTTGTCAACATAAATACAGTCCATAGCATATTAATTACTGTTGAGTTGATATTTTGCATTTTTTTTATTTTTTTAATGGAGTGAAATTCACTGAAATATCCCAAGAAAGTAGAAATAGTGTACAAGGTCATTAGAAAAAGAATATACATAGAAAATTTTCTCTATCCAGGTCGCCGCAAGGCACGTGAGGCATACAAGATGTTTGGCCGTGCTCCTGGTCTCCCTGGAAGCCACACCAAGCCACTGGTGCGCAGCAAGGGCGCAAGTTCGAGCGTGCCCGTGGAAGAAGGTCCAGCTGTGGTTACAAGAAGTAAACAGTTTATGGGTAGAAATAAAGAAAAAAAAGCTATGAATTTTTTTTTATTTTTCCACCAAATAGTGATTTATTGAAATAGAAAAGAATTTACTCTAACCTCTGACATGTCCTACGTTCATTGGTAGACTCGTTTTTAATTAACTCGTATAACCTCAAACTGTGTTTTCCTTGCTCGATGTGCATCTCGAACCAGGATTGCAGCACCCTTGTGACCAGGCTCGGCTGCACTACCTTGGACTCGTAAAAAAAACATTTGCTTAAAGCTAGTATGATAGTTTGATTATAATTGTTTATTTTGTATTTGTACTTTCTTAAATGTGCAGACCATTTCATTGAATAATGCATTGGGAGGTTGTAATGTATTTTACAATACATTAATGTCAAAACAAATGGAAGTATTATTAGCGACTGTGGATGTACTGTATAGGCAGAAATTTTTTTAAACCCAGGGAAACTCATGGCATTGCTCTGATGTATACTACAAATTAGTATGTTGAATATCTGGCCATCCTTGCATGTGTGTGTGATAGTCAGTTATAAGATATTAGATGTGTACTTCTGTTGGGTGGTTAATCTTCCTTTATATAACAAAATACAAGTATATTTTGGAACCATTAATTTTATAGGCATTCCGATACACAATTTATTTCATAAGTAGACGATTGAAAAGTTGGGTCTAAATTATTGCTCAACAATGTGGCTAGGTCTTTCCTTCCCCATCTTTCCTTTTCCTTCTCTATCTCCTGTCCACATCCGAAGTCTGAGCTGTGCTGAAAGGATGAAAGGCTGGCTTTGTCAGTCCTGAGCGGCCTTTGTACATGGTTTGCTCTACAAACCTACAGTGTTCTATAACTTTTGACATCTAATATTTTTGCCTAATTGTTAACTAATTCTCACGTCTGTGCCACAATATTTAATGCTGCTGTAGAGGACTTCACCCCAAGCATTGCCCTTTATCCTAATCGTTGACTCGCCACTTTTTGCCACAATACATTACCATAAGTGTTGTGTGGACTTTGATGTCTAGCACTTTATTCCTTTCAAACATTACCCATTACCCTTTGGATACGCCACTATTGGCTGTGTTTTGACACGGCAAAATTTTAAAAGATGATAATGCTGAATATCCCTTTGATTTTCCTGTTGCAAATGTTTTGCTTCAGCAATTAAATTCTCCCTAGGCTAGTTAAAAGTAAGATGACTGGTGTCTACCAAACCTGGGGAATTTGTATTGAATGCATGCCCCCCCCCCCCTCAAAAAACAAAAACAAGACATTTGAGACAATGGGGACAAAAAAAATCATCCTTTACAGGAAAAGCAATTAGCTCAGTTTATTTCATTAACAGAATTATTACTGATATTTGCTCAGAAACATTACAGATAATATATTGATAGTCTGATAATGGATTATGCTTGGTGAATTGAGGATTCCTTGTGTTCCGCATGTTTAGCAGAAGTTGGCTTGGTAGAAAGTCATTAGTCGGATTAGTTTCACTGGTATTACAAGATAAATCGCACAAATGCAATTCTAGTTCTTACGACGCTGAGTTAGCTTCTGTCTAAATATTCTAGAATTTCCTGTATAGTCCACGCCCAAACCTTATACTGAATGGCACAATCGCAGTACAGTGGTATATTTTTGTTTAAACTTCATTTTTCCAGAAATGCATCAGAGAAGAATGGTAATTACTCTGTGGCAACGTTTTAACCATTCTTGCATATCTTTCACCAGTGCAAGATCCATAATGAAGTTGCATGTATTTCTTTTCCATCATGAATATTTTTCAGTGTGTTAAGAGTGTTGGCTTTGTGATTTGGAACTTTGGTAACGGATTTCAAAATGTGGCGTATTCTCTAAACACCTTTTAATTGTTGAAGTAGTAGTGGTAACCCCTCTTGTAGCGATTGTGCTATGAAGTGTTTAAAGTATACGCTACCAATTACATAGACTTGGTCTTGGTGTAAAGCTGCTGATATTCATTTTTACTCGTATCGATGTACTCGGTTACCAGTATATTGAGCCATAAGTATGAAAGCCAGTTTTGGTAACGCTTGTTATGATTATAGATGTATTCACATTTTGTGTTTCTTCAATCTGCAACTGGCATTTTTTTTTTAATTCTCGTGATCTAAAAATGGTTTTGGTGTACTTGTTTCTTTTACATTAAAGAGGGAGGAACATATGCCATAAAAAGCTGATAGAGATGGCGATCTGTGTAATTTGTATAAAGAGAAGTCAAAGATACAATGTCCAGACAATTTCTTGATCAAACCCCACTTTCTTGTGCTTGTTGAAAGGATTCTACACCTGCGATGGCTGCATGTACATTGTAGTGCGGGAAGCAAAGGTCTGCAATCATCTTCCCATAATTATTTGTCTGGTTCTAATCAATACTTTATGTTGCTGAAAATCACACGGTTAGGCACAGCACATGAATGTGTATATCTTCATTCAATTTTTGTGAAAACAATACATGATAGAAGCAGTAAGAATAAAAAAAGATATTTGTTCACATATCTTGCGAACCATAATCCGCAAGTGTCTGTACATAGAAAAATGAAAACCTGCACCAGATATTTTCACCCAATTGTTTGACAAAACAAATTTACAGGCAGAGAGCGGTGACTTTTCTTATACTGGAAGGTTACGCTTTTTATCTTCTGTGAAACAGGGATGAAATGCAAGAATTGCAGATGAACGATTTCAAGTTTCCTTCGTGAATTTGCTTCATACTTTTCTAGAAATGGTCATGCGAGTTTGAAGGGATCGAAATACTTCATAACCAAGATTTTATCACTACATACTGTACCTTGCTACAAAACTTTATTCAGGACAAATATAATTCCAGTTTTAAATTGATGGAGACTTCCGGATTCGACATTATACTTGCCCATTACGTATGAATGTCTCAAAGCTCAGGCAAACTGTTCTTTGATCATTATGATAATCTTTTGAAAAATCAATGACTGACAGCGAATGGTTCCGTGATTAATCTTACAGAATACACTTGTGCTGATGGAGGTTCTGTAACTGAAAGGTCACACAAATTTTGTAGAAACACTGATTTTCATTCTTAAGGGTCACAGTGAAATCGAAACAATCTATCGCAACGAGAGCCTTTACTTATGCTGGTTTGTGCAAGATCAGGAAACCCCATTTGTAAGTAATGTTTTCTGGATGAATTTCCCAATGGAGGTCACAATATTTAGCAACATTTATTTCTTAATTTTTTGCTTGCTTGAACTAAACAGTATCTCAGTGATAATCAAAACCTTGATTTTCTATGAAGGGATAAGAGAAAATGAAACAAGAAGTAAGAGGAGAAATGCCCTTTATTAACGGAGAAACATTTACAAATAGTCTATACGTCTAGTGTCTACAAGATGTCATCATGGCTAAAGGACGGACTACGGACTTAGAAATATTACTTGGTCGGTTGGGATCTCTTATCTAAAAGTCATTGTACTTTTAAAGTTGGGGTAAAGCATCTCTGGACACCTCATTAACCTTTTTTAGTGTTATTTGCATGTCGATTTTATATAAAACTATTTTCTGACGATTAAGACGATTGAACAGACAAAGAAGAAAATATATATATAATTTTTTGTTTGTTAAATAATTCTCCAATAGATAATTCGTTTCAACGTGAATGATGGATGGATAAAATACATATAGAATATGGAACTGACGGAAAACTTCTATTGTTTACACACCGTACTCATCAATATACATTCATAAGACACAAAAGATTAAACAAACGAGGCGCGCGGTTGCTATGATTACCTGCGTCCTCGGTGACCTGTGTATAACATCTTACCCACTTTGGCGACTTTACCTGCAGAGTCGCCCGGGCGGCTCAGCTCGACAGGGGGAGTTTGGCAAGGGTTCAGAGAGACGAGGAGGTAGATACATCGCAGCAGGGAGAGACTCTCTTAGCAGGGTGGGCGGAAGAGGAAGGGGAACACTAAGCAAGGAGGGTTACACTCAAGGAGGAGGTAGGTAGGGCCTTGTGCGACCGGGACACAGCGAGAGAAAGGGAGGACGCATTCATCAGCACGGGAGAAGAGGAGACGGAATCCATTTAGCTAAGAAGGGGAGGGAACACAACAGAAGGGGGACTACCTCAACGAAGAGAAAGAGAGAGAGAGAGAGAATGAAATGAATATCCGAATAGAAGACGGAAGTTGGAGATTCAACAAGGTGATGCCAGGGTCGACGTGATATCCGAAGCCCTGGAAGAATCCCGAGGAAGGACAGGCGGGTGATAGGGCGTCGGGAGGGCGTCCGGGTCCTTGTTGCCTGTGTACTGTGGGTGAAGGCTGCCAGGAGACCCCCGAGTGCGGGTCCCACCCAGTACACCTGTCGGGAGGGAAAGAATTCATCACCTTTAGGCAGGCTCACGGAC
>NW_020871295.1:0-14862 GCF_003789085.1 Penaeus vannamei | reverse complement strand
TTTAAATCCTGTTTTTTTTTTTTTTTTACTCTTCTTACTACTACTTCTCCTCTTCTCTTCCATTTTCTTCCTCTTTTTCCTTGTTCTTCATCCTCTTCTTCTTCTTCCCAGTTCTCTTCTTCTTTCTCATAATTTCTTCACAAAATGTTCACGATAATGATGATGATAATGACAATGATAATTACAATGTTATTAAAAGGATGACCTGATATTATTAAATGATAATGAAAGCGGTGTAATAGGCATGGCAATAATAAAAAGTAGTAATAATGATAATAGTAATAACGGAAGTGATAATGGATGATAAGAATGATGAAATGCCATGATAATTAACAACAGTGATAAGGAAGGTAATTAATAATAAAAGAATAAACACACACACACACAAAAAAAAATAAACATGATTCTAAAAAAAAAAAAAAAAAAATAATAATCCTACTTCACTAAAAAACGATTTAACAAAAACTTTTTAAAAGAGTATAAGAAGTATAAGTATCTCTTTTTATCCCAATCTCCAGCCTAAGACACCGCCCCCCCCTCCCTCCCACTCCCTGTACCACCACCCTAGCTCCCCATTACCCCCCCCCGCTCCCCTGACCCCCCGCTCCCCTGTACCCCCCTCTACCCACCCCTCTCCCCTGAACTCCCCTGTACCCTCCTGCACCCCTTCCCCACCCCCACCCCCCATGTCCACCCCCTCGCCCCCTGTACCCCACCCACCACCCCATCCACCCCCCTCGCCCTTCCCACCCCCACCCCCCCCATCCACCCCCCTCGCCCTGTACCCCCTCGCCCTTCCCCACCCCACCCCCTGTACCCCTCCAGCTCCCCTGTACCCCTTCCCCACCCCCACCCCCACCCACCCCATGTACCTCGCCGGAGACAACTTTTGCTCCGTCTCCCGAGTCGAACAATGAACGAGCCGCCGTAACTTGGTTGAACATGTTGCAGAGAGAGAGAGAGAGCAACGGGGGGAAGGAGGTCAACCAGCCTAACTTTCCTTAAGGTTTATCAGGGATGAGATGGGGTGGATTTTAAAAAAGGGTGGGGGGGGTGGGGGGGTGGAGGATGGGTGGGGGTGAGGGGAAGGGGTGGGGGTTGGAGGATGAGGGGAAGGGGTGGGGTGAGGGGAGGGTGGGGAAGGAGGGAGCGGGGTAGGTGGAGGTAGGAGGATGAGGGGGGGCTGGGGGGTTGAGGATGAGGGGAGAGAAGGAGATAGGAGGAGGGGAGGGGGACTGGAGGGAAAAGGAGAGAATTATGGGGTACGAAGGGAAGGGAGGGGAATGAAGGGTAGGAGTTAGGCTGGAGAGAAAGGGAGAGGAGGATGGAGAGAAGGAGATAGAAGGATGGGTAGAGAGAATAGTAGGGGGTGAAAGAGACTGGGCTTAAAGGAAGGATGGAAGAAAAGAAGAAGGTAAAGGAGACCGTGAGAGAATGGAGTGCGAAGAGAGGGAAGAGGAAGGAAAAGGGAGATGAGACGAAGAGGTAATAGATTAAGGAAAAGGGAGAACAGACAAGAAAAGGGAAGAGACGGAGAGGATAGAGAACGGGAAAAGAGGATAGATGAGATATGGGAAGAGAGGGAAGTTGGAAGATGGAGTTAGGCAAGAAAAGGAAGAGAGACAGCAGAGGATAGGGCAGATAGCGAAGGAAGGTAAGAAGAAGAAAAGGAACTTAAAGAAGAGAGGGAAAGGGAAGAGAGCGATGACCGGAAAGAGAAAAAAGAAGGAGAGGGAAGGGAAACTACGGTAAAGTGCGAAATGCGAAGTGAAATAGAGATAATAGAGGTAAAAAGATTAAAAGTTTTAGAAATAGAAAGAAAACTAAAATACATATTAAACACGAGAAATGATAAACTAAAAAAAGGGAAGGAGACGCATCTAAAAAGCATAATCATAATAGAGCAAAGAGACCATTAAGATAAATTTAAAAAATGCATTAAAAACACGGATTAAAAAAAAAGAGAGAGAGAGAAAAAAAAAGTGAATACCCAAAACCACAAGAGGAAAAAAAAATCAAAAACAAAAAGAACCAAAAAAAGAAAAGAAAAAAAAACAGCCCTCGGTGAAATAACTTTTTTGTTATTTTACCTTGCGATAACCTGTGCGCGCGGTATAGCAATTTTTTAAACCTTGGCACCTGGCATTGTTTTAGCTTACCTGTTGTTTCTCGTTGTTTTGGTTGTAAAAGAGCGTTATTTCGTGTTAGCTGTGTGGGTGTTCAGCCGTCTGATGTGTTTATGTCTGTTGTTTATGGTTTCATGTGTGTGTGTGTGTGTGGACGAGTGAGGGAGAGGGAGAGAGAAGAGAAGGTGGGAGAAAGGAGGGAGGAGGTGGGTGATGGTGGTGTGTTTTTGTGTCTGTTTGTGTGTGTATGTGTTTGTGTGTGTTTGTGTGTGTGTGTATGTATGCGTGTGTGTGTGTTTGTGTGTGTCTGTGTGACTGTGTATGTGTTTGTGTGTTTGTGTGTGTGTGGGCGAATGAGGGAGAGGGAGAGAGAGAGGAGAAATGAGGGAGAGGGGAGAGGGGATGGGGAAATAGAAATGAGGGAAGAAAGAGGAGGAGGGGAGAGGGTGATGGGGGGAGATGAAGAATAGGAAAAGGGGGAAGAGGAGTAAAAGAGAGGAAAGAGAAAGAGGACAGAAGTATTAGAAGGATAGAGAGCGAGGAAAGAGGAGAGATAGAGAGAGGAGGAGAAAGGGAGAGAGGTGCGAAGTGGATACGAAGGAGCGAAGAGATGATGACAGAAAGAGAGAGAGAGGGAGAGAAAGCGAATAAGCAGACAGACAGAGAGAGCCAGGGGGAAGTAAAGAAAGATAGAGAGAGAGAGATAGAGGAGGGGAGCAGGGATGAGAGATAAAGAGAGAAAGGGGGAGGATGAGGAAGAGGAGAGAGAGAGGAAAGAGAGAGAGAGAGAGGAGAGAGAGAGAGAGAGAGAGAGAGAGAGAGAGAGAGAGAGAGAGAGAGAGAGAGAGAGAGAGAGAGAGAGAGAGAGAGAGAGAGAAAGAGAGAAAGAGAAAAAGAGAGAGAGAAATTGCGGGGGAGCCAGAGAAATGTAGACCAAAAACAAATCTTTAAGTTCAGTTTATCCACGCGTTTCCGTGTAGCCATGGGAGTATGTGTGTGTGTATGTGCGTATCACCTTCACGTGTATGTATGTACGTGTATGTGCACCCGAAAACACCCCTTGACATGCTCTTTAGCCTCAAAGATTGATTTAGTTACATGCTCTGGAATTACAACTTCGCGGCCAGGTCGAGTTAGGTCAGAATAAACAGTTAGACGTAGAGGTCAAATGCATATATTACGAAAGAAAGAAAATAAACAATATAAGCATAACGGAGGGATTGAAATAGAGAAAATAGAAATGCAGGGAAATGAGGAATTAGAGAATAAATGAGAAAGAGGGAGAGGAAATAAATTTAGGTACTAATGTATGGATCAAAGGGGAAAGAAAAAAAAAGTAGGAAAAATAGTATTGAAAGAAAAGAGAGACAACGTTTACGCACGAAAAAGGAGTGAAATAAGGAAGGAAAGAAATACAGACAAGATACATAATAAACAGTAATAAAAGTAATAAAAGGAGAGAAGGAACGGGAAAAATATATCCATGTGTTAAAGGGAAGGATTAAAGAAGAAAGATGTGGGTATAGGGAGTGGGAAAAGATAGGGATGGATTAAAGAAGGATGTGGATATAGGGAGTGGGATAGGGTAGGGATGGACTTATAAGAGAGTGGGGAGGAGGAGGAGGAGGGGATGAGGGATGGGGAGGAAGGATAGGAGAGGGAAATGGAGAGGGAGGGGTGGAGAGGGTGAGAGGAGGAGGGTGAGGGAGAGGGGCGAATTGGAGGAGATAGGATAGGGGAAAAGGAGGAGGGAGATGAGGTGGAGGAGAGACGGAGAGGAGGGAGAGCGAGAGGGATGTGTTGGAGGAGACAGGATAAGGGGAAAGGAGGAGGGAGTGAGGGAGAGGATGAGGTGGAGGAAATAGGGAGAGGAGGGAGAGGGAGAGGATGGGGTGGGGAGATAGGGAGAGGAGGGAGAAGGAGAAGGGATGGAATAAAGGAATTATGATAGGATGGAGAGAGAAAGGGATGGGGTGGAAGGGAGAAAAAGAAGAGAGAGAGAGAGAGAATAAATTTATGGAGAGGAAAGAGAGAGATTAAGAAATGGAACGTGGAAGGGAAGGGAGAGGGAGAAAGACGGTATAGAAAAGATAGAGAAATGAAGAAGAGAGAGAATGATGGATGGAAAAGATAGAGAAAAAAAGACGCGTAATAAAACTTACCAACCGACCATCCTTAATAAACCAAGACCCTTACGCTTAAAAAAAAAAAAGAAGAAAAAAAAAAAAAAAAAGACCATACGAATAGAAGAAGAGAGAAATCAAGCAACAAAAATAATCTAAAATGAGAAGGAGAGAGAGAGAAAGACGAAATAGAAATAGCAATCTAAAGTAAAACGGCGAAAGGAGAAAGATAGGAAGACCCAAGGATAAATCAGAACAGCGTGTATTTAATCCCGCTTGGCAACCGCAATGGCTTCAGCGTGTGTGTAATACAGTACCTCTTAGTACATCTTCTATAGCAGACAAATTATCCAAATTTATCCAAATTATTATCCAAAGAATTATGATGAATTAGAGAATTATGATTATTTATGCAAATTATCCAAAGAATTGTGTAAATTATCCAAAGAATTATGCCAATTATCCAAAGAATTATGCAAATTATCCAAAGAATTATGCCAATTATCCAAAGAATTATGTAAATTATCCAAAGAATTATGCAAATTATCCAAAGAATTGTGTAAATTATCCAAAGAATTATGTAAATTATCCAAACAATAAGATCCAAAGAATTATGTAAATTATCCAATTAATCCAATTATGTAAATTATCCAAAGAATTATGTAAATTATCCAAAGAAATTATGCAAATTATCCAAAGATTAAAGTAAATTATCCAAAGAATTATGAATTATCCCAAATTATCCAAAAGAATTAAATTATCCAAAGAATTATGTAAATTATCCAAAGAATTATGCAAATTATCCAAAGAATTGTGTAAATTATCCAAAGAATTATGTAAATTATCCAAAGAATATCAAATTAAGCAAATTATCCAAAGAATTATGTAAATTATCCAAAGAATTATGTAAATTATCCAAAGAATTATGCAAATTATCCAAAGAATTGTGTAAATTATCCAAAGAATTATGCCAATTATCCAAAGAATTATGCAAATTATCCAAAGAATTATGCCAAAATGTAAAATTCCAAAGAATTATGCAAATTATCCAAGAATGTGGAATTATGTAAATTATCCCAATTAGGAATTATGTAAATTATCCAAAGATGTATGAATAAAAAAATTATGTAATTATAAATTTGTAAATTTCCAAAGAATTATGCAAATTATCCAAAGAATTGTGTAAATTATCCAAAGAATTATGCCAATTATCCAAAGAATTATGCAAATTATCCAAAGAATTATGCCAATTATCCAAAGAATTATGTAAATTATCCAAAGAATTATGCAAATTATCCAAAGAATTGTGTAAATTATCCAAAGAATTATGTAAAATTCAATTAAGCAAATTAATCCAAGAATTATGTAAATTATCCAAAGAATTGATGTAATTATCCAAAGAATTATGTAAATTTAATCCAAAGAATTGTGTAAATTATCCAAAGAAATTATGCCAATTATCCAAAATTATCCAATTATGCAATTATCCAAAAGAATTATGTAAATTATCCAAAGAATTAATTATCCAATTATCCAAAGAATTATGTAAATTATCCCAAAAACAATTAAGGCAAATTATCCCAAAGAATTATGTAAATTATCCAAAGATTATGTAAATTAATCCAAAATGTATGAATATGTAAATTATCCAAAAAATTATGTAAATTATCCAAAGAATTATGTAAATTATCCAAAGAATTATGTAAATTATCCAAAGAATTATGCAAATTATCCAAAGAATTATGCCAATTATCCAAAGAATTATGTAAATTATCCAAAGAATTATGCAAATTATCCAAAGAATTATGCAAATTATCCAAAGAAGGATGATGCTCTGATGGTATAGAAAAAAGGGGTAAGAATTTCGTCATAGATTTGGTTTATTTATTTATCTATTTATCTTTTTAAGGGAATTATCGTTTGTTGATTGCTGTCTTTGGTTCTCTTTTTGGGTAGAGAGAGATAGATTGATTAAATTGGAATATGATAATAGAACAGAGAAGTGAAAAGATAAATAGATGAATGAGAAAGAGAGAGAGAAAGAAACAGAGAGAGACAGACATAGAGAGGGAGGGAAAGGGAGAGGGAGAGAAAAAGAGAGAGAGAGAGAGAGAGAGAGAGAGAGAGAGACAGAGGAAAAGAGAGAGAATAAAAAAAAAAAAACAAGGGGAATGAAAAAAAAATCAACACCCACATCTAGAGTGAAAAACAGAGCATTTATATAAAAAAAAAAAAAAAAAAAACACCACAAACACATGAACAACACCCCTCCCCCACCAAACCACAAACAAACACCCCCTGAGCCCTCCCTACACCTCTCTCCATCCCGCCATCTGCCATCCAAACAGGGTGTATTTTGCATCCATGTTTAGCACTCTATTCACCTCGCGCGAGCCAGCCTCTGGGATATCAAAGAACATCAAACAGCATGCGCGAATCACGAGTCCATTTAGTAGCATATATACATCATTTCGCAATGCTGGAGCGTGAAATGTAGTTTGGTTGATGATGAAATACGTACGTGACTTTTTTTTTTTTTTTTTTTTTTTTTTTTTTTTTTTTTTTTTTTTTTTTTTTTTTTTTTTTTTTTTTTTTTTGGTTTTACTTTTTTTTTGTCTCTCTCTCTCTCTCTCTCTCTCTCTCTCTCTCTCTCTCTCTCTCTCTCTCTCTCTCTCTCTCTCTCTCTCTCTCTTCTCTCTCTTTTGTTATTACTTTCTCTCTCTCTCTCTCTCTCTCTCTCTCTCTTGTTATTACTTTTTTCTCTCTCTTTTTTGTTATTCATTTGTTTGTCTTTTGTGTCTTTTTTTTAATGGTTGTGGATCGTTTTTTTTTTGTGTGTGTGGGAATATTTTGTGTGTATTGGGTCTGTTTGGTAAGTATTATTGGGCTCTGTTAGTAAGTATTATTGGCTCTGTTTGGTAAGTATTATTGGCTCTGGTAAGTATTATTGGCTCTGTTTGGTAAGTAATTGCGGTTAGATTATGAACATTCCACGCTCGCGCACACGTGGAACGAATGAACAAGTATGTTATGAAATTCCACGACTCATCAAATAAAACAAAGTGTTCATAATTGCCTCTATATGAACAGCCGGCGCAGGGTACTATGCGGATATTACCAGACTATAATTGCACCATGATACACCTCGTATGAAAAAACACTGTGTAATTATTAGTTCTAGTCTTTATTAAGTCAATCTCTCGGATCTACAAGCATGACCACAAAACATTTTTTTTTTTCTCCTATACATCTATAACTTCTATAACTATCGTTTTGGATTCTGACGCATATCCGTGCCCTTTTTTTAGCATACTTCGCTTTAGTATACCTTTATATACTTTGTAATTATTAGTTCTAGTCTTTATTAAGTCAATATATCGGACCTACAAGCATGACCACAAAACAATTTTTTTTTATCCTATACATCTATAACTTCTATAACTATCGTTTTGGATCCTGACGCATATCCGTGCCCTTTTTTTTAGCATACTTCGTTTTAGTATACTTTTATATACTTTGTAATTATTAGTTCTAGTCTTTATTAAGTCAACATCTCGGATCTACGAGCATGACCACAAAACATTTTTTTTTACTCCTATACATCTATAACTTCTATAACTATCGTTTTGGATTCTGACACATATCCGTTCCTTTTTTTTAGTATACTTCGTTTTCGTAAACTTTTATATACTCTACATATACTCCACCATTAACGGAGATATGTTTTATAAGGACATAGTTCTTAAAACTTTCAAATTCCTTTTAGGAGACTGGTCAGCATCTCAAGTTCTCCAATGTCAAGTATCTTCACACATTTCCCGTTCAATCTTTTCTCTTCTCCTTCTTCGTATTCTTCTTTCTTCATCTCCTTCTTCTCCTTCTTCCTCTTCTTTTTTTCTTTCTTCTCTTCTTCTTCCTATTCTTTTTTTTCTCTCCATATTCTTCCTTTTCTTCTTCTTCTCCTTCTTCGTCTTCTTTTTTCTTTCTCTTCTTATCATTCCCCTTATTCTTAATTTTCTTCTCTTCTCTTCCTACCCCTCTTCTCATTTTTCCTTCCTCTTCTTCTTCCTCTTCTTCTTCTCCTCCTCCTTTTCTACTTCTCTTCCAAAACGTTTCAAAAACCTCAAGAAATGTTGATGAAGATTTCCGCTGATAATTCTTTTCACAGAACGTCTTCTATGACCTTTCTCGACCTCCCAAGCTATTTAGAAGACTCCCTCGTTGATTGCAATTACATAACAAAAATAATGATAATAATGATAATAATAATGATAGTAATGATAATGATAATGATAATAATGATAATAATGATGATGATGATAATAATAATAATAATAATAATAATACGGATAAAAATAATAATAATAATAATAATAATAGATAATAATATAATAATAAAATAATAATAATAATAATAATAATAATAATAATAATAAATGATAAAATAATAATAATAATGATAATAATAATAATAATAATAATAATAATAATAATAATAATAATAATAATAATAATAATAATAATAACAACAACAACAATAAAAACGTGAGGGTTGTTTAATAAAGGATGACTGATTAAAATGGCAAATTATGATCTAACAATTTATCTTAAATTACATAATGGATTTGAAATAATATGTGCATAAGTAGGTATGGGAGAATGGAGTTGTTGTTTTTTGTTTGTTGTTCTTGTTGTTATATTAATTCTAAATAAAGCAATATATGATGGACAGATTGATATGTCTTTCTTTATATGTCTGTCTATCTATATGTCTATTTGTGTTTCTATATACCGAGTTAGCTAGCTATTTGTATATCAATTTAGCTGTTTAGCTATTTTTATTATTATTATTATTATTATTTCTGTCTATCTATTTGACTGTATATTACCCATTTAAATCGGTTGAATTGCCTCTCTCTCTCACTATCTATCTATGTCACTCTCTATCTGTCTATCTATCTACCTAGTTATATATCTATTCATTATCTCTTCTCTTCTCTTCTCTCTCTCTCTTTTTCTTTCTCTCTCTTTATCTTTCTCTGTCTGTCTGTCTGTCTGTCTCTCTCTCTCTCTCTCTCTCTCTCTCTCTCTCTCTCTCTCTCTCTCTCTCTCCTCCTCTCTCTCTCTCTCTCTCTCTCTTCTCCTCTCTTCCCTTTCAATCCGCAAAATTTCACGCTGTTAATAGAGATGAATTTAAGCTCAATTCATCTTTGCAGCTAAATTCAAATATGGTTGATCCAAACAGATAGATTCATTGAGAGGACAGTTCTCATTAAAACTAATTTGCATTACACTAAATTCCCTTTTCCGTGTTAAATTCCAGTTTGCGAACTTTTTCCCTGGTATTTTTTTTTCTCTCTCTCTCTCTCGATCGGCTCTTCTCTCTCTTTTTTCTCTTTCTGTCTCTGTCTGCTCTCTCTCTCTCTCTCGTCTCTCTCTCTCTCTCCTCTCTCTCTCTCTCTCTCTCTCTCTCCTCTCTCTCTCTCTCTTTTCTGACTCTCTCTCTCTCTCTCTCTCTCTTCTTCTCTCTCTCCTCTCTCTCTCTCTCTCTCTTTCTCTCTCTCTCTCTCTCTCTCTCTCTCCTCTCTCTCTCTCTCTCTCTCTCTCTGTCTATCTCTCTTCTCTCTCTCTCTCTCTCTCTCTCTCTCTCTCTCTCTCTCTCTCTCTTCTCCTCTCTCTCTCTCTCCTCTCTCTCTCCTCTCTCCTCTCTCTCACTCTCTCTCTCCTCTCCTCTCTCTCTCTCTCTCCTCTCTCTCTCTCTCTCTCTCTCTCTCTCTCTCTCTCTCTCTCCTCTCCGTCTTTCTCTCTATCATACTATCTCTCTCTCTTCTCTCTCGTTCCTTTCTCTCTCGTTCTCTCTCTGCTCTCCTTCCTCTCTCTCCTTCTCACTCTCTCTCTCTGTTCTCTCTCACCTCTCTTTCTTCTCTCTCTCCTCTCTCTCTCTCATCTCTCTCTCTCTCTCTCAGCTGTCTTTTCAATCCGCAAAATTTCACGCTGCTGAATGTGAGATGAATTTAAGCTCAATTCGTCTTTGCAGCTAAAATTCAAATATGGTTGATCCACAGATAGATTCATTGAGAGGCAGTTCTCATTAAAAACTAATTTGCATTAAACTAAATTCCCTTTTCCCGTGTTAAATTCCAGTTTGCGAAACTTTTTCTGGTATTTTTTTTTCTCTCTCGTTCGCTGCTCTCTCTCTTTTCGATCTTTCTCTTTCGATCTCTCCTCTGTCTCTCATCTCTCTCTTCTCTCTCTCTCCTTCTCTCTCTCGCTCTCTCTCTCTTCTCTCTCGCTCTCTCTCTCGTCTCTCTCTCTCTCTCTCTCTCTTTCTCATCTCTCTCTCCCTTCTTTTGCTCTCTCTTTTCTCTCTCTCTCTCTTCTCTTCTCTCTCTCTCTCTCTTCCCTTTCTCTCTCGCCTCTCTCTCTCTCTTCTCTCTCTCTCTCTCTCTCTCTCCCCTCTCTCTCTCTCTCTCTCTCTCTTCTCTCTCTCTCTCTCTCTCTCTCTCTCTCTTTCCTCTCTCTCTCTCTCTCTCTCTCTCTCTCTCTTTTAGAATTTGTTTTTTGTTTTTTAATTCCATGCTGCGTTTTTTTTTTTTTTTTTTTTTTTTTTTTTTTTTTTTTTTTTTTTTTTTTTTTTTTTTTTTTTTTTTTTTTTTGTAAGCCCTTTCCCCCTCAATTCAACGTTTGGAAAACTTGCATCGCCTTTAAGTACTTCTTTCCTTCTCCTTGCTTTTGATAAATAGAAAGAGGTGTTCATTTTCTTCGTACAACGTTTATAAGAAATTTACGGCAAAGGTTTCTCCTCTCTCTCTCGATCTCCGTCTCGGCTTCTCTTAACATCTATCATCTAGTTCTATTATCATAATTCTGATCTATCTGTCCTGTCTGTCTGTCTCTGTCTGCTGTCTGTTTGGCTCTCTCCTCTCTCTCCTCTCTTCTCTCTCTTCTCTCTCTCTTCTCGTCCTTCCCTCCATTTCTCCTCTCTCTTCCTCTCTCTATCTCTCTCTCCTCCTCCTCCTTCTTCTCTTCTCTTTTTCTCCTTCTCTCATCTCTTCGTCTCTCTCTCTCTTCCTCTCTCTCTCATGTTTTTCTCTTATTTTTTTTTTCCACGTTCTACCCTTATTTTGCGTTTTTTTTTTTTTCCCTCCTTATTTTAATCTATTTTTTTTATTTATCTATTTATTTTTATTTTTTCAGTCCTCTTTCGTTCTCTTCTTCTTTCCTGCTTGCATTCCAAAAACAAACCACCACTATTTCAATAATTCCGTTGCGTTGTTTTTTTACCTGTCAAATTATACCTCTTTATACTCTCTTGTTTTTTTTTTTTTTTTTTTTTCTTTCAGAGACAAACGGTTTTTATTATTTTTATTCTTTTTAAGTCTGCTCTCCCCCTTCCCCATTTCATTGTTGTTATTCTCACTTTATTGCTTGCCTTTCGCATTTCTCCATTGTTTCTTCCTTCAATAATTTGTTTGCCTTCTTCTGCACGTACTTCTTCATTTTTCCCACATAGCCGACAACTTTTACTTTTTCCTCGTTTTTTCTCTTTCAGCTTTTGGAAGTATGATATGATAAATTTACTTTTGAGAAATATTCTTTTCATCTTACCTCTCAAGTCGTCTTTTCTCCCTCTAAATCTAATCCTGTCCTTTTTCCTTTTTTTTCTCTCTCTCTTCGTCTTCCTCTTCTCTCTCTAATCCATCAACAAACCTCTCACTCCCTCCTCTCTCGCCTCCTCTCTCTACTCTCNTCCTTACTTCAAGTCCACCCCTGCCCCCCTCTCCCCACCTTATGTACACCCCTGCCCCCCCCCATCCCTACTTCAAGTCCACCCCCTGCCCCCTCTCCCCCCACTTCATGTACACTCCCTGCCCCCCCCCCCCTAATTCAAGGTCCACCCCCTGCCTCCCCTCCTACTTCAAGTCCACCCCATGCCCCCCCTCTCCACCCCACTTCATGTAACACCCCATGCCCCCTCTCCCCACATCATGTAAACCCCCTGCTCTCCCCCCCTCTCCCACTTCATGTACACCCCCTGCCCCCCTCCCTACTTCAAGTCCACCCCCTGCTCCCCTCCCCCTCCCCCACCTCATGTACACCCCCTGCCCCCTTCCCCTCTCTCCCCACCTCATGTACACCCCCCCTCCCCACCCACGCCACCGCCCCTTCAACTACGACCTCCATCACGGCGCCCAGGAAGCCCACCTTCGGACCCCTCTCTTCCAAGACGTAATCCGAACACATAATGAATACGCCTTGGGCATCCGAACACTGATTGCGCTCGACGCTCTCTCTCTCCTCCTCTTCCTAATTCACTTCCTTCTTTCCTCCCGTTTTATCTCATTTACTTCCTTCCTCCCGTTTTATCTCCTTTCCTTCCTTCCTCCCGTTTTATCTCCTTTCCTTCCTTCCTCCTATTTTCTCTCTTTTCCTTCCTTCCTCCCGTTTCCCTCCTTTCCTATCTTCCTCCTTGTTTTCTTTCCTTTCCTTCCTTCCTCCCGTTTTCTCTCATTTCCTTCCTTCCTCCCGTTTTCTCTCATTTCCTTCCTTCCTCCCGTTTTCTCTCATTTCCTTCCTTCCCCCTGTTTTCTCTCCTTTCCTTCTTTCCTCCCATTTTCTCCTATTTCCTTCCTTCCTCCCGTTTTATCTCCTTTCTTTCCTTCCTCCCTTTCTCTCTCCTTTCCTTCCTTCACCCTGTTTTCTATCCTTTCCTTCTTCAATCTCAGTCTCCACTGCAACTCCAGGTCACGCCCCTCGCACTCTCCTCTGCCTACCTTCATACACTATGAAATAGTGCTCATCAGCTGACCTTTCACACCCTCTTTTTCTCCCTTCCTCCTTCATCTTATTCCTATTCCTATTCTTACTCCCTTTCTTCTTCTGCTTCTTCTTTTTCTCCTCTTCCTCATCATCATCATCATGATCACCATCGCCGTCATCGTCATCAACGCCATCATCGTCATCATTATCACTATAGTCATCGCCGTCATCGTCATCATCACCATCGCCACCATCGTCATCACTATCACTATTGCCATCGCCGTCATCATCATCACAATCATCGCCATCATCCTCATTATCACCATCGCCATTTTCACCATCACCCCCCCCCCCCCCAGCCTTGAACTCCGGCCCGAACGCAGACTCCGAATTTTTATCGTTACTGCCACGACGACCGAACAGCTGACTCTGCACAGGTATCTTATTAACATCCTGTCGCCGTCGCTGTCATGTCTCTACTCCCCTTCCCCCCTTCTCTTCCACTCACCCACCTCCCCCTACCCTGCCACCTTCTCATGCCCCTACCTACCCCCCCCCCCCATCTCCTGCCATGTCCTTCTAATGCAGGAGGACCTTTGACCCTTAGGGTAGCTGTTGAAAATTTCTCTTCTACTTTTCTTACTTTCCTATTTTTTGTATTTGCCCTGTACATTTCCTTCTCCCTTTCAATTTCTCCCTGTTCCCCTCCTTCTCTCTCTCTCTCTCTCTCTCTCTCTCTCTCTCTCTCTCTCTCTTCTCTCTCTCTCTCTCTCCTCTCTCTCTCTCTCTCTCCTTCTTTCTTATTCCCTCCCTCTCTCTCACCCTTTCCCTTCTCTCACCTCTTATTCTCTCTCAACCACTCCCTCTTTCTCATTCTGTCCCTCTCTCTCGCTCCCTCACTCTCACATTCTCCCTCTCTCTCACCCTCTCCTTCACTTTCACCCTCTCCCTCTTTCTCATTCTCGCCCCCTCTCATACTGTCCCTCTCTCTCATCCCCTCGTTCAATTTCACTCTCTCCCTCTCTCTCACCCTTTCCTTCACTATCACCCTCTCCCTCTTTCTCATTCTCGCCCCCTCTCATTCTGTCCCTCTCCTTCACTCTCCTTTACCTCTTTCTCATTCTGTCCTTCTTTCTCACCCTCTCTCCCTCTCTCTCGGTGTAATCAGTCGCATCTTACCTCATGGCCACATGAGCACGGGACTGGCTTCCGAATCCGGTGTTCAATAATCGCAAAAAACTCACTCTTTCTCTCCCTTCCTTTTCTTCTCTCTCTCCTTCCGTTTCTTTCTCTCTATCTCTCCTTCCTCTCTCTCTCTCTCCCTCTTCCTGTCCCTCTCTTTTCTCCCTTTCCTCTTTTTTCTTCTCCATTCCTCCCTCTCTCTTTCTCCTTCCTCTCCCTCTTTCTTTCTCCCTTTCCTCTTTTTTCTTCTCCATTTCCTGTCCCTCTCTCTTTCTCCTTCATCTCCCTTTCCTGTTCCTCTCCTTTTCTCCATTTCCTGCTCCGCTCTATTCTCCCTTTCTTGTCCCTTTTTCTCCCTTTCCTCTCCCTCTCTTTCTTGTCTTCCTCTCCCTTTACCTTCTTTCCTCTCTCCCTTTCCTCTTTCTCACTCTCCTCTCCTTTTTTTCTCTCTCCCTTTACGCTTTCTCTCCATTTTCTCTCATTCTCTCTATCCTCTTTCTCTCTCTATCTCCTTTCTCTCCATCTCCCTAACTCTCTCCTTTCCCATCTCTCTCTATCTTTCTTTCTACATCTCTCTATTTCTCTGTATCTTCTTATATCTCTCCCTTACTCTATAGCTCTCCCTAATTTTCATTCCATCCCTCTCTTTATCTCAATAATAATAATAATAG
>NW_020871294.1:149648-179963 GCF_003789085.1 Penaeus vannamei | reverse complement strand
TGCAAGAAGCACAACCTGGACTCAGTTTAGTGTTCTGAAAAAAACAGTGTTCATTACTAACTTATTGATTTAAGAAAAAAAATCACCCATTTATTTTTTCCATGTTCTGTATATGACTCCAAAGTTGATTTTTTTTCTTTTATCATGGCTAATATGTATCTATTTTTCTCTACCATCATTATAATTTTCATATCTCAGCTCTGAAGTTACTTTTCTTTCTGTTTTCATATCTTTCAGCCTTATGTTATTGTAGAAATGGGTTGCGAAAAGGAAGCAAGGAAACTCATGTCTCGAAGTATGCTGGTGAGATCATGCTATGAAATATGGTAAGCTTATTTGTATGTTTTTGTTGTTGTTGTTGTTGTTCTTGTTGTTTAAGAATATGTTAGAATAGAAGTGGAAAAAGAATTTAAAGGTATGAAATAAAAGACTGGGATGCCTTTGATATTGCAAAAGTAAACAGACATAGATAGACAGAAGAAAATGAAGAGTACTTAAGTTCCTCATTCCCTCATGTGATCTTTCTCTCCTCTAGGGGCCAGGGTGAGACCGAGGAAGAGCTCCATGCCAGTGTAAAGAGTTTTCCACTCGAGTTCATCCAGCCACACATCACCCGAGACAAGACATTCAAAGTCAGGGTGGAGACCTTCAATAAGACACTCAAGAATGCCGAGAAGCTCAAGAAAATAGAGGTGAGTGATGCTTCATCACTCATTTATTCCTTCACTGAAAAACTGTCACCTATTCATTGAAAAAAGCTATATTGTTTAGTTGTATCATCAGTCATGTTCTTTATGTTGCTATTACTTGCGTGAGTGTTTGTGTTTAAGGGCACACGAGCATGTATGGGAGCATATTTATGTATTTGTATGTTGTGTGTGTGTGTGTTTGTGTGCATTTCTATACATACACAATTCTGTTTTCTATTGAAAATGTGTTTAGAATTGTTACCAAAGCTGAAGATTAACCTCTAAGTGTATATTATATGATTATTATATAGTGTTCTGTACATTCATAATGCTTAGATTTTTATCTTGTATAGTCTTTCAGTTACTTACCCTTTGAGGGGAATGTGAATTTGAGAAATGCAGACACTTGCCTACACCTGATTGAGTACTATGGTCTACACCCAATATTGTACAGAAGAAAGCCTTATAAAGTAAGTAAAGACCTTTGTATTTGGTCTATTGGGCCCTGCATAAATATGAGTATGAGATAATTATCATAAAATAGGTTCAATTTCTGTAAGATGAATTTTATTTGAAGGTGAAAATACCTAGTTTCATTCTTTTTCAGGATAACACTTTTATCTTTGGTGTATCTTATGTTTAGGTTCAAAGACATGAATTTTTGGAAGTTGATATTCATTTACATGTAATATAGGTGACCTCATATGCTGTGGTGACTCTATTATTATACTGTTCTCGTCTTTTTTTCAAGTTGATATGAATCATCTCATTTATTATATATACCATTAAATTTATATCTCATATATATCATTCTTTAATCCTCCGTCTTTTTTTTCTTTCTTTTTTTGTAACAAGATATTCTTTGGAAGATGGATCACAGATGGGCAGAGAGAACTGATTGACAAGTTTTCGCTTAAGAAGAGGACTTATATTGGGAGCACATCCATGGATCCGCAGCTCTCCTTCATCATGGCAAATTTTGCGCAAGTCCAGGCAGGGAAGTGGTGGTAGATCCATTTGTGGGCAGGTGAGATTGGGTTTTAGTGTGCTTTATTATCATTATTTGTCTTACCAATTTTATTTATATGATTTCACTGTATTAATTCTATTTGTTAATACTGGGTTGTGATTTTTTTATACACTTAATTCTAGCTTTTTACTGGTATTTTCTTTTAATCTATTTTTTACCAAAATGGCTGGATTTCCTTATATGACTGATATTTGAGATGTTGATCGTTAGTCCTCTCATTACTTATGCTTACCTTTTGAGATGTATTCATTTATTTTTTTCCTTTCCTTTTTTTCAGGTTCTGTGTTAGTTGCGGCTGCACATCGAGGGCATATGTTTGGGGCTGGGATATAGACTACCTCACACTACATGCAAGAACAAAACCCACTCGACATAGTCAGGTATGTCATGGCATTGTCATAGTAAATCTTATACTTTTTCTTTCTTTGGGGATTTGGAAAAATAAGTATTCTGCTAAAGCACCTTGAAGATTCTTAAACAGAAGTTATTGTTCGCAGAAACAACGTGCTGCTGAAGAATCAATCCGTAGCAATTTGAAACAGTATGGATTAGAAAACCAGTATATGGATGTTTTGTCATGGATAATGCAAGGCCGTTTTGGAGAGGAGCTCCGTATGTCGATGCAATCATAACAGATCGTAAGACATCATAGTTTCTGTCTTAATGGGTGTGATAGCTGTTATTATAACAAAAAAATTATTAATTAGAAAATAAAGAAAAGTTTTCCTAAAATATACTGCAGCTTACAGCTTTTTATATGATAAGGAATTAAAAGAACAAAACAACTAATCACACTGAACAGATACAGTTCATAATTATCTTTATTAATTTCCAGCACCTTATGGGATCCGAGAATCAACAGAGCGAGTTGGGACATTCAAGAATCTAAAGGTGAATGAGGAGGGGCCAAGCAGCAGGTTCCAGCAGCACAGCACTTCCCATCCAAGATTTCGTACAGCCTCTCGGATGTGTTCCGCGATCTCATCAATTTTGCCGCAACCCATATGGTGATAGGGCAGACTTGTCTTTTGGTTGCCTGTGTTTAGGTATGTTAATTGATATAGGGGCTTTTAAAACACTGAATTTAGGAGGTGAGGTGAGGAATCAAAATATGATTTAAACACTTGGAATACTGGCAAATAACATAAAAAAAAAAAAAAAAATGTAGTTTCATCAGTTTACTAATGGAAAACTTATCATTATAGAGAAGATTACCATGAGGGGTTGGTTCCTAGTCATCCATGTATGGAACTTGTATCAACTGTGAGCAAGTTCTCACTGTACATTCCAGCAGAAGGCTTATCACCTTACGCAAGACGAGACATCCAGAGGTTTGTTTGCCCAACTGCAATGTCCTCTTGATCTTAATGACATTGTATCATTTGGTTTCTATTTCTATTTTGGTAATAAGACTGTTTTAAGGTAATTGTATTCAGTTTGTATTTTTCCGTTTTTGTGGTTGCAGTCACAAAAATGTAGATTTAAATGTTTGGGAAAGATGAAATAAAAGTACATAGCATAAACTTACTTCTTTACTCACGCACACATGTATACACAAACATACATACACAGTCATGTACAAATATCTACAAGTACTGTAACACCTACATACATTCACACAAATTCTCATACAAGCATGTATATGATCACACATACATTAATACTCATTGAGTATTTCTGCCTATGTATATGCATGCCTTGATACATGAGTACACATACATCCTGAAACAGGGCAATCAAATGAAGCAACCCATAATGGTTGAGATGAGAGTGAATGAGGCCGCGAAGTGAAGACAAGTGAGACATGAAGAGATATGAAGTGAATGAGGGCTGGATGAACTTGGTTTGATCAGCAGTCAGGAAGACAAATGCTGCAGTTCACGTGTACCACCACCTCTGGTGTTAATATTGTTTTTTGGCTGGCTAACCTGCTAATTGTAAGTCCTTAATTGTAGTGATTGTGATTGTACACATCAGTGTCTCTCTGTATGTCTTTCCCCCATGGAGGGATATATTTAAAATGTTCTTTTTCTCCTTCATGTATTCATACATGTAATACGGTTTACAAATCATTTCTTCACTTTATATGCTTAGTTATATAAGGATATATAATAATAGATTACTATAATCTACAAGTAATTAGTGGGAATCATGACCTCTGCCTTCTTAATGCTGTATACGGATGGTCACCTTGCTGCTTCCTAGGCACATCATCTTGCTGACTTTTCTGATCAAATTAGATTCTTCCAGCCCTCCCATTTCCCTACCACATCTGTCTTGTGTCTCCCTGGGCCCTCATATCCCAGCTTATGTGTTTGCTTTTATCTTAATTCTGGAGATGCTTGATTTTACAAGCATTTCAGTGCACATATTCATATATACAGACTGTTTTGTATATTTCTGGATGTGATTTTATGATGTATACATCATCTGTAACTTCAAGAACCATTGCTCTTTCATATTCACAATGAAAAGTTGTATATCTTCCAGTTTTTATATTTTTCTTTAACACCATTTGGATACCCAAATATGATATTCTTTTCTTTCAAGGAAGGGGAAACTGCCACAGCCACAGTGACAGACCTAACAGCGAAGTTCAGAGAGAAGTTTTTCCAAGCCTCGCACATGACCAAAGAGGAGAGAGCTAACATGAAGTGCCTCTTCACGAGACAAGCGAGGACAAGGTCTCGGATCAGATTGACGGAGTCTCAAACCAAACCAGCGGGCCTCAGGATGGTCCCTCAGGGAAAGCAGCCTCTTGTAGCACTGACATGCAGTAGCAGAAACCTCTCTTAGTGAACAGAGAAACTTACCGACAGATAGCTCTGAATGTCCTAATGAATTAGAGAAAGACAGAAGTAAAGAGGAGTGTACTGAAGTCATCAGTGACAAATGCACTTTAAATCAGGAAGAAAAACAGCAAGAAGGCAGAAGAGAGGACACAAGTAGCAGTGATGCTGTTCAGAATGTTGCATAAATTGAGGGAATGTTATCAAGTTTGTTTTAAGAACCAAGTAGTGTTTGTAAATATTTTGTTTAATTTTTTAATTTTTAATATGAAAAATAGAAATCTGTTATTTTTTATGAAACAGTTCTTTGATTATGGTTCATAATCAATTATAATCAATTACAAAACAGTAAGTCTTCACTTGATACAAACTTTCATTTTCCTGAAAAAGATTGAATTCAAGAACATATGGGAAAAAAGTTCAAAGTTGGAAGTTTTTTTTGTTTTTTTTACTTTTCTAATTTCATAAAAAAGGAGTCTTGCTGTAATCTTGTTGATAAAATAACTTGGATTGAAAATGGAATGAAAAACTATACCTTTTATTTGGTATAATTTGTATATGAAAAAGAACCATTAGCAGAAACAGAACATGCTTTCCAGAGGCATTGCCATCCAAGACATAATTAATTAAGCTTGAAAAAAATATTTGCAGTCACACAAGTGTTTTCTGACTTGCAAAATTTACAAACATTTATTTCTAGTACCAAAATCGTGTTTTTTTTTCTAAGGACAATCAGGTGCTGCAATTTTTTTCTTTTTCTTAGACAAGACCATTTTTTTGACAAGGTAGGAGCTAATGGATCGATTATTTAAAATTCCCTACTGCATAATGAAAATCCAATCATAGACAACTTAAGAATTAAAGGACAAAGTAAGGCTTTGTTGTTCAGGTGTGTGGCACACTGGGCAGAATATGGCAAAAATCATCCCTGCTAAAAGAAAAAGAAAAAAAAAAAGCCAAATCATCCAAAATGGAATGGATAGAATTAAAACATTTGGGTATTATAGTACATTAAAGTGTTTTTCATTCTCCATGCAAATAAAGGTCTGAATATAGAATTCTGGTAAGGGCTAAAAGCTTGGGCATGGACAGTCCATTATGCCATTTGGGATTCCTGGACTAGGTGTGCACTTTCTTGGGACTTCACTGATATTATTTTTTTCATTTTTCTTTCTTCCATGTGCAGGGATACCAGAATGGTAGGGACTTAGCATTTATTTTGGGAAAGGCCAGGTAGAGTCAAGCCAGGATTTAGATCTTAACCCAGTGGTGCAGAGTAATTAACACGGTCTACTATCATGTACTTTTGTGAATGGCTTCACAAGTGCTCGAGTACCAAGGAGCAATTAGTAAGCTATGTGTCCTCAGCTGATTTCTCCTTTCCTTGATTGATTGATTTATTGAAAAAATTCTGCCAATTAACATCCAAGGAATTACCGGCATATTCAAAAATATAGCAATACATCAAAGGTCATACTGCAATATGATAAAGTATTGTGGCGAAAAGGTTAAAAATTAGTTAATGATTAGGATAAAATTTGGCAGTGAAGGGTAAAGGGAAGAGCAAACTGAGTACAAATGCCATTCAGGACTGACACAAAGCCAGCCTTTCATCCCTCTTACATTTCAGGATGTGCACAGAAGAAGGGGATAAAGATGAGAAGGAAAAAGGATAGGGGAGAAGAAAAGACCCTGCAGAATTAGTTGAGGCAAGGACTGAAGTCCAAAGCAGGATGATCCCCTACCTTAGACCTCGTCTGTCTCTTTTGGCACCAACGACAATCGAGCAAGGGATTGGGGTGCCCTTCCTTTACTTTTTAGGGGGAAAATATTTTCTTAAAGCCACTCATATAGATATTATCATCATTGTGCTTATTATAATGTTAACTACTATTAGGAATTAAAAAAAAAAAAAAAAAATCAAGGAAAAGGGTAAATTGGTGAGCTAGGTAGGACTAGTAACTGACTCTGTTGATTAAGCCCTTGTGGAGCCATCAGTGTGTAAGGACAATCAATAAACAAAAAGACGTAGCAGACATGACATGCATTCTTGCCATCCCATCACGAGGAAAGCCACTGACTTTGCTTAAGAGTTCCAAATTATTGCTGTTAGAATACTAGGAAACTTAATTTGCATAGTTGTGTTGGATTATTTGTCCAGAAAAAAAGCATTCCACAGAATATTTCCTTTGTAATCAGGGGATCAGTCTCTTTACATACACAGAACAAAAAAAAAAAAAAAAAAAAAGAGACTATAAAATACTTTGTGGTTTTGGAAAGGAAATATTATTACATGAAGACACTGTACTAGTTGCCAGAGAGTATCATCACATCGGTATCACATGCATTCGCAACTTTTTCCTTTGATTTCCATGTAACTGGTCTTGTGGATTATAAAGTTATGTTGATGCTGCCATTCCTATTGACACCAAATATTTCTGACAAATAACATTTAAGTTGACTTTTCATTTCATCATACATACTACCATTCCCAGTCATAGCCACCATCACTAGTCCACAAAAGCTAATTTTTTTTAGAGTAATAATCCAACCTATATTTAAAATTTTTATATTAAAATGCTCACCAGTAACTGCAGTAATGGATATCACACTGTGTAAGTTGATATTTGTTAATGCATTAAAGTCTAAACAGCCATGAACTGTTAAAGAGATCTGCCTTTCTTTTTCCTTCGCGTATTATGGCAAATGCCATATTGTGATGTACTCAAGGGAAAAGAAAAAAATCAATGCACAATATGTATGAAACATTATATGTAATCCAAAACGGCACAATGCTATTAGCCTAATGGTACAGCCATTACAAAGCAGGTAAGGCAGGCCAGTTCTAATATTCCAAAAACATAGTGAAGGTTTTAATAGTTACCAGATAGGCATAAAACACCTGTTCCTTGATATTTATTTACCTTTTTAGATCATAAAATCATGTATATTACAAAACATTCCTCCTTTGTGATATTTAAAAAACTTATGTAGACTTTAGATTCAAATGGTCCCTCCACCCTGTTGGGTCCAGGCGAAATATCTTTGTTAAATGGAAGCAAAAAGCTATCAAATTTTTTTATGTATGGCCATAAACTTCATCTTACTTCGTTTTGACAGAATTACAATATTTTTATTCAGTTTATATTTTTTCTGATGCTCCTCAAAAATTACTGAACTCTTTTATCATCTTGGAAGGAGAAGAAAATACTTTATACAAAAAAAAAGTTTACTTCCATTTCTACATGTACAAGTTTCATAAGCCGAAAAGATAGTTAAATATTAAAATATGAGCACATTTATTCCTATATATAACTTCTATATGAAGTCGGGATCTTTCACCACAAAACATTTATGTGCGTGAAAGATTTTCATTAGCATTTATAACTTTTTTCAGTCTCAATTTAAAACAACTTGAGTTGAAAAAAACAAAAAAACAAAAATCCCTAGAACCCTATGACTTTAGAAATATTTCAGGAATAACATCTTATACAGAAATAGATAAGTGGTCACAGAAAGGCTAGCATATACCACGTATACACACTTCAGCATTCTTACATTACTGGATTAGATAGGCTTGTAATCTAATTTAGTCTCCAACTTCTTGTTGTCGGAAACCTTGCGTACAGCCTTCATAAAGTCCTCCTCTATAACATAGTCGCGCTCATTGCGGATGGCAAAGAGACCTGCTTCTGTGCAAACGTTCCGGAGATCAGCACCATTGAAGCCATCAGACAGTTTCACAACAGCTTCATAATCTGGGGGGGAACGCATTTTTACAATAATCATATGAATTACAAGAAAAAAACAATGACAAAAACCAATAAAATAATATAATGAATAGGAAGAAGAAAAAAAAAAAGACCAGCAAAAACCTATACTCAGACTCATAACCAAAAATTTTATTATCTAGTTACATGTACTGCATAAAATTCATTTGGAACTTACCAATCTCTCCACGTTTTGTGATTGGACCAGAGTGGATTTTCAAGATCTCCAACCTGGCTTGCTCATTGGGAGAGCAATTTCAATCTTCCTATCCAGACGGCCAGGACGCAGGAGAGCAGGGTCAAGGGTGTCGGGGCGATTGGTGGCCATAATCATCTTGACCTGAAATTATGTAATAGAGTCAATAGATTGGTTCATCAACAAATATTTCCATCTGCAAAACTACTACATATACACAGTAAATCTATTTTGATTCATCTCATTACAATAGATCTATTTTGATTAATTTCAACTCAGTATATTTAGACTGTTTGAATTAATGCAACCCTAAGTCTCAGATGGTCAAGGTCCTCAAAGGGCAATTAAGGATCTTGTCTCTATCAAAAATCAAAATACAATAAAAAGGATGTGTGTTAGAAGCTAGTCTGTATCTGGTTAGATTAGGGAAGATTTTCTCATGATTGGGACAAATGTAGATAAATGGTAACTTTTAAAAGATAGAATCCCCTATTGGAGCAATATATCATTAATATAGGTTTAAGCAACATGTCCTTCACACACTCAAAAATAAATGACAGCAAAATTGGTAACATACCGCAATTTCAATTTTTACACAGTTGCTGAACTGATGGACAGAAATGAACCGTATTCATGTTGACAAATGTGGAAAAGGTATGAATGAGAACAAATATCTTCACAATACAAGAGATGTATTTTACCTGTTTCGATTATATCTTCGTCAGAAATACATCTATTTCTGACAAAGATATAATCGAAACCGGTAAAATACATCCCTTGTATTGTGAAGCTATTCGTTCTCATTCATACCTTTACCACATGATGGACAGTAAGTCGAGAGGTTATCATTGAATCTAACTATTCACTGAATTTAGGAGATAGCTTAATGTAATTACTATAGAACATCTCGAATGATGATGTTATCAACAGTGATCTTTCTAATAAACTATGATGCTGCAGATATACTAAAACAAGAAAAAAAAGGAAACACTTATATTATGTATTTTCTCATACCATTTACAGAGCTTACTTTGTGATCTACTTCATCCATCTCCAAAGAAAATGTACCGATTAAACCAAGAACAGAAAAAATAAGATCAACTGTAACCATGTTTTTGGGGGCAAGCATTGAAGCACAAACCTGGCCGAGAGAATCAAATCCGTCCATTTGATTTAGCAACTCCATCAAAGTTCTCTGGATTTCACGATCAGCTGATGTACCCTCAGAGAATCTTCTCCACCAATGGCATCAATCTCGTCCATGAATATAATGCAAGGTTGATGGTCACGTGCATAGTTGAACATTTCTCGGATGAGACGGGCAGACTCACCAATGTACTTGTCTACAATGGCACTGGACACAACCTGAAATAAAAATTAATATATAAATAATGAATGAATAATTTCCAGTATTCAGACAAGTATACACAGCAAAGTATTCTAGACAACAGACAGATACAAACAAGCAGCAAATATTCTGGCTTTGGGCAACACCTCTTCAATTATCTTATGACAATAACTGGAGGAAAAAATAAAACTAATCATCATCATCAAAGTACTAAAGCCAAAGAGCTGCAAGTGAAAGCAAAGGAACTATGCCAACTTACTTTCAGGAAGTTGCAGTCAAGCTGAGATGCGACAGCACGAGCCAGCAAGGTCTTTCCTGTTCCTGGTGGACCATAGAGAAGACAACCCTTGGGTGGAGAGATTCCTACACGGTGGAACAGCTCAGGGTTAAGAAGAGGAAGTTCGATGACCTGCACAAAAAATGGAATGCTCTTATTGTTGGGATATAAAACTTATAAAGTATAACTGAATAGTACTGATTATAGTATATAGTGCATATAAACAAATACTTATGAAAATTTATTCCTGGCGTTAAAAACAATTACCTCCAACGTCTACACAACACTTATTACATAAGTTGTATTATTTTCACTTCTGATTCAACTTCAATTGCAAATCAAAAATTCAGAAAACAAAAACATTGCTTCAAAGCTCCTCATCTACCACACATCATCAACGGAAATTTACATTTTAAATTTACTTCTTTCGTATACACTTAACCTCGTCCCCCCAAAAAAACTCAAATTTTGACCCAATCCAAAGACTTTAAATATCCTTTGACATTACCCAATGGCAAAGAACCTTACCTCTCTGAGTTCACGGATCTGCTCCGCCAAACCACCAATCTGATTGTACGTAACATCACCAGGGTCTTCGTGGCTCATGTTGTAGACTAGGGGTCAACTTCACGTGGCAAATACCTCATGATGGTCAACGTCGTCATGTCCAAAGCTACACGAGTACCAGGCTGAGGGATAATGTTTTGTTAGTTTTGTATTACCTCTTATTAATGATCTGTTATCCAACTAAGAAAAAGAAAAAAAAAAAAAAAAAAAAAAAAAAAAAAAAAAAAAAAAAAAAAAGGAGAGAGAGAGCGAGAGAGAGACGCTCTTCCTCTCTACAACTATCAGGTTCACAAAGAAAGCAACATTACCTTGAGCTTCCCCTTGTCTAGCTGCCGCCTGCATCCCACCACATATCGAGGTCCATTTGTTGCCTTCACAATGAACTTCTCCTCTGTGAGCTGCTTCAGGACCTCCCCAACAATCTGCCCGACGCTCTGCAGGGCCTTGAGGTCATTCTCGCTCTTGTCATACTGTTTGTCTAGTTCTTTCTTCTCCTCTCGTTCTGTTGGCAAGAAATGAAAAAATTAAATGTCTGCTCGGGTTTAATTAATGAGCAAAATGTACACTCTGAAATCTATATCCCATGAACATTCAGATTAACAAAAATCATAAGTTTAAAATCATTTTATTCAAATAAAACATAAATAAAACTCTGATTGCAGCAAACCCCTACCACACAATTCTTCACACCAAAGACAAACTGGATCACAGTTCATGCTAAAATATTATCATGTTTGTAATAATGCTCGGGCTTTACTTGGTGTTCCTTTTGTAAACAATCTGAATTTATCAGATAACAACAAAATGAAACAAATACATTTTTAAAATTTTGACATAAGAATCAGTCTTATTAAGTTAAAATAACTTTTTTTATGGAAATTCACAAAGAAATTAAGTTTTCCACTTAAAAATCATAGACAATAATTCACAAAAATTCCTAAGCCTTACTAATTTGTTCTGATAGCCAGTGGCGGAGTCACAGACAAAAAATAATACATGCAAATGATAGAGCAAGTAATTCTAAGAAACTAATCTCCTATGTACTTCCAATGTGACTCAAAAATAACAAAGTTACAGGTAAATATGTTTAAAAATTGCCACCTGATATCCTTTCTTTCCTTTTGTAAACAAAACAAAGATGCAGTTTCAAATTTGTACATTTATTGTAATAACAGATTCTTGCATAGATAAATCCCACATAACGTTACATGAAGGAGAATTTCTTTCTGCTCTAAAAGATATGACAATACAGCAGTAACACTGAAATAATATCAAATATTTACAATAACGAACGAAGTTATTACACTGCACAAATTAATGTGTATGACCCATATTACGGACAAGAGGGGATTGGAGAACTGCACGGCATTTTCAAAATGACGCAAATAAAGTTAATAAAATCCCGTTATTGTTTGAGCAACAATTAATGACATTTTATTGATATATCAATAGTATCTCCAGGAAACTTAGGAAACACATTTTCATATTTAAAAGTTACTTTTCTTCAATCATGATTTAATGCATTTGTATTGTACAACAATCAGTATTGTACAGCAATCAGGTGAAACATGCCTCCCGTTCCCATAAGTCTCAAGAAACATGATTTAAAGCATCTTTTGTGGTTTTGTTCTGTTTTCCTGTGTATAAATCATGCAAATTCTTCCCAAAAATAAAATGCAAGATAGTAAGATAGAGCTGGAACTTGGGAGCACCAAGTGGGCTTAAGCTTTGAATGGTGCTTTCCGCAATCTCTTTTCATAATTTGTGGTATTACCTTTTGTGTCTGCAGATTACTCCTTGTACCGACAACTGCAACTTTTTGTCCACTACAAAGAATGCCCTATTCATATTGCCTAACTTGGTGCATCCATACTGTAAAGATGAGCTAATTTTCTTTATGATATTGTGTGCACCAATATCCTCTAGTCTAACCCTCATACCCGTATCTTTATGGCAATGTCTTTAGATTTTCTCTATCAGTGCATTTGAGAAAGTAATGCATATCCAAATCTTTCATCAAAGTTACTTAGTGCTTTGTGGATTTTTCTGCTTTGTTATTGTTGAGATAATACATTGTAAAATACCTTTTTTTTTGTAAAATATAAATAAAAGATAAACTCGTTGACTTTACATTTCCCTTTGTGACAAATACATGTTCCTCCCAAAAGTTCAACAAGTATTCTATCAGTTATATAAACACTCACCCTATGACAAACATACATATTACTCGAAAAACAGCAATAAACCCTTACTATCATAATAACACTGGAAAAAAGAACATTCAAACTCGCGACCCACAGACGAACCCAGAGTCTCCATGACCAAAATCCCAATTTCTCCCTCCTATAAATTCCAAAACTCAAATAAAACCAAGAAAAGAAATCCCTGGACTCACGTTTCCTCAATTTCGAGTCGACCTCCCGGTGTTCAATGAGCCTCCTGCGATAATCGGAGAGAATTGTCTCCCTTTCGCCCGACATCTTTCCTTCGTCTGGCTATTTGTTGTTGTCATCGGGTGGACCGTCGACTTGTTCTTTTAGGCTGGCAGGAATTTTATGATTATTTAGATTTTTCTTTTGTAGTGTAGCGTTGTTTAGGTTTTGTTACATTAAATTTGGGTGAGATTTTGTTTAATCTTTTTCTTCTTGGGTTTTTGGGGTCTTCACTTTATATAGGTGATTTTGATGGTTTTTTCTTTTAGGATTTTGTGATTTTCTTTGGATTTGGAATATTGTTAAGTTGAATATAGAAATATTGTGTTATTATTCAGATACATTATTTTTGGGGGGTAGATATAGCAGTTGGTTGGATTTTAAGGCTGATAATTCAAAGTGTGAAAATTAAGTCGACGGGTCATGGGGTAAAGGGAGCATGAGCTTTCCTCGCCAAACAAATGTCATGCTAGTTTTATCAACGGCGATAATGAAGATTTTGTTAGTCACCTATGTATATATGTGGATTTAAATATCTATTGTCTTTATTCACTCAGACATTGGCACAAACGAATACATACAAACAAAAACAAACATACATACACACATACATGCACTTTATGTACACACACACACACACATACACTATCGCCGGTTTGTTAAAATTGTGCAAGTCCGATCCAAAGAATATTCGTATACTTAACTTCCATAAAAAAAATAAAAAATGCATATTTATCACTCTAAATGCATATCAACCGGGCAAATAGATAGTCAAATGTATATGCCAGATATATAGACAGATAGGCCTTTATTTCTGCATCTGTATTTATGAAGATTCATTGGGTCGATTCTAACATACTGGCTGTATATGCACACACACACACACACACACACACACACACACACACACACACACACACACACACACACACACATATATATATATATATATATATATATATATACATATATGTATATATATCATATATATATATACATATATGTATATATATCATATATATATATATATATATATATATATATATATATATTATACATACATATATGTATATGTATTCATATATATATATACACATATATGTATATGTATTCATATATATATATATATATATATATATATATATATATATATATATATATATATATATATATGTGTGTGTGTGTGTGTGTGTGTGTGTGTGTGTGTGTGTGTGTGTGTGTGTATATATATATATATATAATATATATATATATATATATATATATATATATATATATATATATACGTACGTACATAGACACAACACACACATATGTGTGTGTGTGTGTAATATATATAATATATATATATATATATATACATATATATACATATATATATTATATAATATATATATATATATATATATATATAATATATATATATATTATATATATATATATATGCACATACAGAAGGGTGTAAGTAGCAATCTGGATCCGGGGTGTCATTCTTTTGCTTGGACTTCTATGCCTTACCCCGCGGTTATCTCCTCAAAAGAGTAAGATTTTTTTCTGCATTTCTCTACGGTGTATTGGTGTGCCAAGCATAAGATCATTCTTTCATCTATACGTAAAAAATTGATCGAAGCGACTCGCGTGCCATGGACGTATCAAGCACCCTGGCTTCTTGCACTGCTTGGCGCGCAGTTACATGCTCTTGAAGGTAACGATGTCGCAGATGGTAAAATTCACTCTGTAAGAACTCATAATACGAACATTTTTGCCAAGTTGAAACTCCATAGTGTCAAGTTCTTCGTGCTTATATTAAGGCTCTCTTGTCACCGTTTTTCTTGTTGATTTCCTTTTGTGAAGTATTCTAATTCAATTTAAAAAATATATAATCCGACCCCCTCCAACTGTCACATAATGATAATTTTTAGGGTTCTCATATTACTGAATTCTGGGACTGTGACATTGTAGTACTGATAACTATGAAAAGTACGAGGATAAAATCCGTGGCTGTGAACCTGAGGACAATATTGGAGCATACACTTTGCGCAAATGTGCACATACAGGTTATGGTAATTTTCTGTTTTGGGCATACTGACTCTAATGCTCAGCCTCCCCTCGTTGGAGTCTGCGCTGGATATGGACACGAGCTGCTGAATGAAATGCTGACCACACAGCAAATTACTTTCTGTCCATGATCTGGCGCTTACAAGTTAAATGAGGTTAGAAGCCGTACGTAAGCCCCTTATTAAAGCTCATTTAAGCTCCTCCCAGACTCGCAAATGATAAGAGCGGATACCTGATACCAAACCAAGAGGCACCCTGTCAGTGCCTGAGGCCCTGGCTGCTTTTCCACAGACGACTTCCAGACATACAGTCAACAAGAATTTGCTCTTGGTGTTGACTGGAATGCATTGCCGTAAAATTGGGGTTTGGATTCCGGAGCCACAGCCAACTCAAACAAAACTCGAGTGTTGGGCCAGACCGGGCTCAGGCTTGGATTTTCTGTCCAGATCTGCAACTTCCACACACAAGACCCCAATGTAGGTCCGGTAAAATAGTCACAAAATTCAGGCCAACACAGACTTGAAGAGAGTCTGAAACCCAAGTCACATGTCCGCTTACCTCTAAACATAGGGACCATGACAATATATATACATATATATATACTTTTTTATGGTAAAGCATTACAAATCCTGAGGAGGTTCTTACTATCAATTCGTTCCTCTAAATATCAGAGTATGATCGTTACCCCCAAGGACTAGGACACACCAAAGTCCCTCTTGCAGACAAAGGAGCTCACTTAAGGAAGGACCTAAAGCTTCTCCGCTCTGACTATGAGGGCAGGAAGTTTAAAATGATCCAACTAGGCAGAGCTTATTATTAGGAGACAGCGTCTGTATCAAATCAAACAGTAGCAATGTGTGCTTCAAGAACACAACGAGTACAAATGGAAGCGAATGGCATGCCCCAATTGTTACGAAAAGGTATTTTTATAGCCTCACTTCCTTTAGCAGAAAAAAGTGTGTTTCAGGCGAAAATGCAAAAATGTCCTGTTTCCCTAGGCCATCATGTATGGGGATAGAACAATGAGAAATTTTCTTCTTCCTGAGGGAAATGATCCTCCTCTCAAAAAGACCTCTACACACAAACGAGCTTTCATCTATATTCTAAGAGTACCACAGAATCTTTTCCAAGCAGAACAGCCTACAGATGCTGCCTTCTCTCTGAAGAAACGGACACGTAAAAGCAGTTCTTGATCGCCATGGACAGGGGCTGGATCCCTGTCATACAATTTCCCACATGGAACTGTAGAGTGAACTTGCCTGTGTGACTCAACAAAGCCTGGACGACTTCCACGCTGCCTTGAAGTTGGGAAAGAGTTGACAGTAATCTCTGTCATGAAATCAACGGAGCAGGGTTAGTACCAAGCAGGGCAAGACCACAGGAGAAATAGTAGTGAGCTAGCTCCTTCAGAAGTGAGGACATCCCCACGAAAACATCCATGACTTCACTAAGGGAATGAGCGTATTCCATAGTTTAGCACCCTCCTGAATACACGGAGTACTGTTGCTTTTGTGGTTGTTTTCCGAATTGGAGAACAATATTGGATTATGAGACGCCGTCTGAGTGTGCACTGTATATGACAGAGAAATGGCAGAAACGATAGTAAAGAGAAGAGGTAACATGTGTTTGCAAGACCATCATTGCAGGATTAGGATGTACTTCATTTAGTAGCAATGAGAAGTACAAATTCTAGCACAGAATGGTGTTTATATAATGACAGTAAAGAGAAGAGGTAACATGTGTTTGCAAGACCATCATTGCAGGATTAGGATGTACTTCATTTAGTAGCAATGAGTACAAATTCTAGCACAAATGGTGTTTATATAATGACAAAAAGCAGAATGATCGTATGATAGAAGTGAAAGAACACAAAGGAACAATGATGAAGGTTTAGATCATACTTGGTACTTTGAAAGAGACAAGGGATTCAAGAGCATGGGGTTGGGATGTTTGAGTCCAAGATAGTGCAGGAGAAACTTTTGTGTGAATCAGAACATAATGGTGTATGCAAATATGTGATCAACAATATGAAGAGCAAGAAAAATATTAGGGTGAAGTGAATAAAGCTATGGAAACTAAAGAGGAGCCAAGGTTTTAGCAAAGAGCAGAGGCAGAGGTGAATGGAAGCAGTTAGATGTAGATGAAACATTCCAGGGTGGAATAGAAGTCTGTTGAATAAGATCAGATATGTGGAGAAAGGGAGACTTTGTGAGGGAATGATGCAATTCAAGAATAATACCTTAAAAGAGAAGAGCTTTCCATGTCCATGAACAGGACATGGCAGGAAATCGAGCGGAAATTTGAATGCATCAGGGAACCAGAATATAAACGCGCAAAGATTGGAATAAAAATATAAGAAATATAAGAAGACTTACAGAGTGTGCGTCTATCAAGAATGATATAAATGGAAGTAGAGAAAACTAAAAAAATGAAGAAAAGACAAACATACCATGCTTTAGATGTTTCTAGTAAGGACGGGAGTTGTTAAATGAATTTCAGGGAATAGAGGAAAGAGTAGCTGCATTATAGAGGAGGTTGGCTTGAAATTATAGACCATTACTTAAAGATCTAAGGTATTGGTTCCAAAGTGGTCCTTCTGGGTCGGTGGAAAGATCGGACGAAGCGAAGTAAAAGGGTTTGGTGGGGGGGAAAGGATGGCGTTAGGAGCAATTAAGGATTTTTTAAAATAAGTCTGACTGGCAATATGGTTAATGGTTGAAACAAATAATGTGCTAGACATCGAAGGTCTTATAGCATTATGGAAAAAAAAATTCTGGCGAAAAGGAAAAAAAATAGTTAACAATTAAAGTAAAATGTGTTAGATGCCAAAGGTTATAGTGTTAAAGGTTAGTATGGTAGTGAAAAGAGTAAATAGGGGGTACAAATGAAGTAAAGCGGAGATTAGTAAAGGAAACGGTTAAGTGAATGGGGCGATTGGATAAGAATGGAGTGTATCTATGGCTGAGGAAGCAATAGGAACATTGTTTAAATAACACTGGCAAAAGAGCTATTATGAAACAAACAACGAGGCTCATGGAGGAGAGGATAGGGTGTGTTGGGAAAGTGTGTGAGGAAGAGAGGAGGAGGGGGATGGATATCGGTAAATACATTGAATGTAGGATGTAAAAATTCTTGGATGTCTTCAAGAGTTTCTGGAGGGGAGTTGAGTGAGGAGAAGAGGGGATAGATATCCGAGGAGCAGAGGGAAAGGAGGGTGTAGGAGAGGATGTAGTTGGCAAGGGTGGAGTGGAACGTTTAGGTTGTCTGGTGTAACAGGTTAAGTGAGAAGGAGGGGAGGGTCGGCATCGGAGAAGTGATAAAGATTGGAGTATCTGGATCTAGACGGCACATAGAATTTGACTGAAGGAGAGGAGGAGTAAAGGTAGGATGGTTCGGGGTAGAGGGAAGGGATACGGAGACATCTTGAGAAGATAGGAGAGGGACAGAGCGAAGGATGGTTTTGGAATAGGTAGAGAGAGAAGAAATCTTGTCTGTGTGCTTCTGTCTGGCCTTACTTGAGGCCTAGTTTGAATCTGAGAACTGCTACCCGATTCGAGTTTATAGGAGGGCAGCTCCTATAAAATACATTATGGGAGTCGTCACAATTGGCACACATGTGACTGAGCAGAGCAATTTGAACGGTCATGACCAGGTTGGCATATAGAGGGCAGCGGGCTGTTAAGTAAGTGTTTGACTAGGTGGCCAGACGCCAACATTTGACATTAACGAGGAAGGGGCCGATATGGTTGGACAGGGAAGGGCACTCCACCAAAATAAATATTATTGGGGAGGTCACGTCTACAGAGGCTAATCTTGGCAATATTGGGCCAGATGTAACCCTGACAAGGTATGAAGGAGCGGAACGACTACGAAAGGAACTTTGCCTACTTGTATTTGGGGACATTGTTGGAAGAGAAGGGTATTAGCATAGTAAGGAGTTGTTGGAGAAATCATGAAGAATCGAGTACTCAAAACTTTGGCAGAGGTAGAGGCAATAGACGAGGCGGAAGATGGTATATGTACTAATGTGGGGAGGAGGACAATATGGATGAAGTCTTATAATGAGGGGGGAGGATGTAGAAAATGAAGACTGCAGTAGGAGATCGATTGGAGACTGTTGGGAGAGAGGACGGGGTGCATTCGGAAGGTTGAGGTGTTAGTATAACTGGTCGGGAAACCAATTAAATTAAATTTAGATAGGCTTGTTGATGAAGGCACAAGCCTTACTGCCCCTAATAAAAGTAAAAATACCAATTATTGGCCGTGGTGAGCCTGAAATATATTGGGAAGTAAGTAATAATGACAAGAAAATAAATGTGCTAGAAATCAAAGGTCATATAGCATTATGTTTTGTATTGTGTTGGGAGGGTTTTTAAAGTTCATTATTAGAGTTAAAATGTCAATTTTTGATGGTCATTTATTGTATGATAGTATAGCATTTAAAGGAGTAGAGGGAGAGAGTAGATGGGTAAGATAGGTATTGATGAAAAGAGGAAGGGTTAAGGACAATGGATGGTTAGATCGAATGAAGGATATTTATGCTCTGAGCAAGGAGAATAAGTTATCAGAGAAAAGGTGGGGGATTCTGTAAGGCTGTCTGACAGGTTGGGAGGTTGGGGAAGAAGGGATATGTGAGGGAAAGTAAGGATATGGGCTTCGATAAAGTGAGGGCAAGATATTAGGATATGTGGGACAGAGATAAAGACGTTGCATGTAAATATATTGGGAAAAGAAACAGTCTATCCTTCAGGGTCTCCAGGAGTGGTAAGGGTTAGGCTATTAATCAAGGGAATATTGTGCCCATGGCTCCTAGAGGCTGTTCATAACTGACACAAAGCAAGCCTTTCATTCTTTCAGCACAGCTCACACCTTAGTGGACAGAAGGGATGAAGAGGAAAAGGAAAGGGGGAGAAGAAAAGACCAGGCAAAATTAGTTGAGGCTGAGCCCCAAGATAGGGTCAATTGCTTCCCTTGGGTCTCAAGTCTATCCCTGTCTCCTAATCCCCACAACAACGAGCAAGGGATCGGGGGACTTTTCCGTATATTGCAACATTTTTGACATTTAATAAATCCTTGGTCCCCTTCCTTCTATCCATAACAGCAGAATGTTAAATCGGTTTAAATAAAATAGTATGCTTTCCTTTACAACGATATAGGCCTATATGAGAGTAATTCAAACATTTACACCAGATGTTTATATTTATTTACAATAATGAGCCCTTTTAGATGGTTCCTACCCTCTACTTTGAAAATCACAGGACTAGATGTTTAGCACTTTGGTTTATGTTTTCACCAAATCTCACTTCATGACTTTTATTTGACAAAACACAATAACACAAGCATATACTTTGTCAGTAAAAAACATTCTCTAATTTACAATATATTACTATGAAGCTGAAGGGAATAAAACTTACATTTCATGTATTTTTTTTCTTTGGAGTTTTATTAAAAACAAAAACATGTAGATATAATTTTCACATATCAAAAAGTATAACCTTATACTCCATGCTGACAACACGGCACTGCAGAACCTTCTTTCACCCGACTATAAAATACTTCAGGTGCACTTATACTAATGGAAAACTTTTGGAAAGGAGTATCACAGATAAATACATATACGCCTATGAAAAATGCAGCTTGTAAATGCGAACAAAAAAGTGTGGGATATCCTACTACAACTACCTGCATTTTCCAGAAAAATTGGCCTAGTCCTTTAAAAAACAATTTAAAAAGAGAAAACATATGTAAAGGTTTCAATTTTGTCACTTTTATTATATTCAGAATAAAGATGCCATAGAAGGGGTGGGGAAATCATTCATAAAAATGAAGATGCTTGATCAGTCTCGGGCCACACTTATTCCCAGGATGGTGGAGGAAGGTCAAATATTTCCCCCATTACCGGTTCCAACTTGTTCACTTTTTCAGGCTCTGTGGAAGAGAGGAGTATCATGATAATTAGATATTTACAACACACACTTGTTAATATTCAGATAATTTAGTTATGACAGTAATGGATGTAATAACCCAAATAATTGTTAACATCTGACCAGCCAAGATTGTGGTCTTGTAATAGATTTCACTAACCATCAAGGTAATAGATCCCCAAATGAATGGATTTTAAACATTTCCCTACTAAGTGAAAGGATTTTTTTTTCTTTTTTTTTGAAAAAGAGCATGAAAAGAGAGAAAGGAAATAAGGAATAAAGACGGAGGGAGGGGGAGAATTTTTTTTTTATATTTGATGGCACTGGGGATGGCATGTATGTACATGCCAGGACCACCGAGTTTAATTTATTAACAGTCTTTACACATGGATGGCTCTATCAGTAATTAAGTCACCAATGCGCAAATTGCTAGTACTACCTACCTCACCTGTTTACCCTTTTCCTTGATTTTTTAAAATACTTTCTTTTATCTTCTTATAATTATAATGCCTACAATAATATCAGCACCAATACTGATAGCATTAGTGAAAGTAACCTCTTCCCCAAAAAAAACAAGTAAAGGAAATTAGGTGAGGTCACAAGGTCAACTAATTGACTAAACACTTGTGGAGCAGTCTTTGAAACATTACACAAATTACTAGAGTGACCACTACATCCTCCTGGCAATACTGGGATGAAGATGGAACGACAATACAGTTCTAAAACCCTACCTCTCATGGTGGACATGAGGGAGAATGACCTTGGGGTGACTTGGGGATCTTAGAAGGAGAGAGGCTGCTCAACTCGGGTCGTCTGCACACTTCCCAGAATCTGACGAGCTTGCTGATGTGCTGGTCTGACAAGTTAAGCGAGGCTGGAAGATGTCGGAGTAATCTGGGGGGGAAGGAACAGAAGGAATCATTTGAAATTACAATATAATTGTTCTCAATATGAACAAATATGAAGGAAAAAAAATTATCAATGGAAAAATAACGGATAAAAAAATATAAAATAACACAAGAAACCAATGAAATGGTTACATGCTAAATAAGGTACCCAAGAACACGAAGACACATTATCCAATTAACACTGGCCATATTACCACAATCTAAACTGACTGACTCGGCCTTTCTCACCTTCCTTTTCCTTGATCTCTGGGAAGAACTCAGGCTCCAGATCTGCGTTGGGTTTCTGTATTATCTGTGGCATGGCTGTGGAACATCAAGAATAATTGCTTCTTATCACTGGATTATTGAGATTGTTCCATTCACATCAATTTATATAGAACTCATGAGTGCACACTGAATTTTCACAAAGTTGTATGTATGCATTTAATTCAGGTATGCCTGTATGACCATTAAAAGATTACATAGCAGTTTTATTTCAGTTCATATGAATTTTGTGACATTATACATACTTGAATATACAAATTGTTTTTAATTGCTTAATTTTTAATCTGTGCAAAAAATCATGAGACACTAAGCATAAAAGGGGGTAGGATTAGTTAATATGTACTAAATGAACTTCAAGTGAAATTGCACTATTTTACTTACATGTAGCAAGAACTGTCTGCTTTTGTGTCTTCTTCACTGCACTACAGAAACCATGGCGGTTGCTGATGTCTCCAAAAGAACGTGGCTTCATGTGAGATATATTTGACGTCTGACTGAACTTCTTCTGACTGTGAACTGCTAGACCTTGTGATGTTCCTGCTCAAATAAATAATTAACAACAAAATTGAGGGGATACGGGAGAGAAAGAGAGAGAGAAAGAAAAGAAAAAAGAAAAGAAAAGGAGAGAAGGGAGAGAGATGATAATAAAATGGGCATTAATATTCACTTCACGTGTACTGCACACCTAACTGCAAATTAAATCAACATTGCAATTTATCAAGCTTTGTTATTTTTTACTTTTTACTTTAGTTTCAAAATGAACAGAGAAAGCTAAAGAGGAGGACGAAGAGAAAGGAGTGAAGCTAGAAGAAGCAAAGAAAAATAGAATCTTTGGACTTGCCTTGTGCACTGCGAACTCCCAGTCCCATGTGTGTCTTCATCTTGCCCGCTGAGCAATGGAATTTTCCTGGTCATTTACTGGTACTGTGGCAGTCGACATGGTGAATCTGGAATCATTTTAAAGTCATCACCCTGCTACATAAACAATTCTGTATCAGCGATGGATAAGGGCTCCAACTATCCAAAAGAGTACACACAGTGACACAAACTATAAGGTCTAAACTCAAGCTAAAGGCCGATAAACCTCTATCTCATTCAATCTACCAAGATACGAGACCTCCTTGGTGATCTACTGCCCAGTAAGTGACTGGTCCAAACTCTCTCTTGCCAGAATATGTGTGGCACTGGTCTGTTAACCTCTGCTGGACATAAGCCACTATTTCTGCAGTTCTATTCATAACTTCAATAAATGATACAAGCATACCCTAAATACATAAATATAAACAATACATCAGCTATTCATTAGGATTATTTACATATGAAACTGATCATTGCTAAAAAAACTGGATCTGACTTTTGCAAAAAAAATGATCTGAATATGATAACTAATTTTTTTTTCTTTGTGCCTCAATGCAATAAAAGTAAAATGTACCTCATAAAAGTTTTAACCTTGAAATATATGTATATAAAAAACTATGCTTGAAGTCAACACAAAATATGTCAGATCTAAATGGGCCAAGTTTTACTGGGTAGTTATTCACCGTCATTGAATTTCTTCCAAAAGCGAACATAATTCATAACCTTTCTATGACTTCATAATGCAAGACCTAGTACTTGCAGTTGCATATCATAACCTTCAGGATAAATACTTCAGCATGATATTGCCAAGAGCAATGCACAGAGATAGAGGGGTATGGACACTGCTCTCTCATAGAGCAGGCCTCATATTTACCACAAAATAAGGAAAATATCCACTGCATATCACCACTCGGAGACTAAATCCAAAACCCTCTCACAGAGTTCTTAAGGTTACATTTCTATAAGTTAGCCTGAAGTGCTAATAAAGAGGCTACAAGGGGGGTTGTCCCCCTTCTACGGAATAATAAAAAGGTGGGAAAGATTGGCATTTTGGGTTTGCATGATGCCCTGGTTTTGGGACACGGTTGTGTGCTTAAAGATATTTTGGAAGCCACTCTTCGAAGAGCAACATCCTCTGCAACGGAATAATACTACAAAAATTCAAATGGTATACTAAAATAAGGCAAGGGGATAAGAACATTGTATTTTTGAAAATGACAGTCCTCATGTTAGGACTTCTTACAATTGTGAAGAATCTGGCTTAAGAAAATTGTGCCAAGAACTGATTGGTGTTACAAAATTTCTTTCAACATACGACCATTAGTTTCGAGTGGGTGTGTCGTTCACAGTAACAAATCCCTTACTTCAAAAGCAAGTTGTAGTGTATTGTAGAGTAAATAAAATAGTCAGCCTTTAACATCTACAAATGATGTACTACACTGGAGGAAAACATTATAAATGTATAAAAGTTTATGACAAAAATTACTGCTTAGAAAATATAAAACCTAAAAATAATAATTATAGTATTGATTGGAAAAATATTTAAAAAATTGTAGAAATATTAGAGTTTATGCATAGCACTAAACACAAATAAGTAAATATGGCGAGAAAGACTTAACAAATGTAGAAGAAAAACTACAGTAATAGCTATAAAAGCATATCAAGCAATCTACAGAAAGCAAAAGCCACACCAAAATCGATTATCGAAGTCTGCGCACACATACTCTGAAATCCAGACTCTAACCTCTGCTTCTCACCCTCCAGGGAAAGCATAGACAGTCCTGGGTGTACATATAGTGACATGACAGTTTGCTGACTAAATATGCAATTACTCTCAATCAAGAAATGTCATCAAATATACATGAAGGGAGTTTGCCAGGAAAATGGAGTCCATCCCATCCCTCTCAATATTTTCCTCTTATGAACACTACCATAAAAGTTCATTTGAAAATCTATTAAGGCAGACCCTTGAACGTGGGCATCTATCTCACCACCTCTCATGCTAATGGTCGGCAGCATCAATGTGGCTACATTATTTCTAACATCATTTTCATTACATTTCTCACTTTTTACTGTAAATATGTATTTAATTTAATTAATATAAGTATTGATATCGTGTGTACTTTGGAAAAAGCAACATATTTCTAATCAAAGCCTACAGAAAATAAGTTCCTTATACAATAACCTAGGTATAGAATAACTAAATAGCACAAGCAACAAGTTAAAAAGACAAAAGATAATTTTACACAATAGTTCTCAATAATGGATTGTGACAATTTTAATATCAACTGATTTCTCTTTGCTATCCACTATATAGGAATTACTGCATGGAAATACCCCAATGACAACACTCTTGGCCCCAATAGGGTATGAAGGTACCAGGGAAATTGTGGGGTAAAATATGCATATACACAGAACAACTCACTATATTGTTTAAACCCCCCAACCCCTGCAATGGAACAAAAAGAATCCTCCACATACTCACAGCAGGAAAGAGCGTCTGACCGACACGCAGGAGTGCCTGATGCCATGTCTGTCTAATGCTCTCTCCTGCCGTGAATATGTGGACGATTTTGTTTTTCTGGGTGGGGGCTGGTGGCAGCAGCCCTACATAAAGGAAATGCACGGGACACAGCCCCTTCATTAGACAATCTAGCAACTGATTCTGTATATTTTTTGTATTTTATACCGCAATAAGAATGTGGAGGTTTAGGAGGCGGTTTTCTGTGCAATAATTTCTATATTTGGATACAGGAGAGAGAGAGGGATTCATTGATACTAAAGTCATAGTGATTGATTAAGCAGAACTATTGTGGGAAATAGCAAATATGTATAAATATATGTATATACATATATTATATATTATATGTATATCTAAAATAAAATTGAAAAATTATCTGAAAAGGGTAGTTTTACAGAATAAATCTTCCTCACGGATCACGACTTAGAATCAATGGACTTCTCTTACTCTCTAAAATCACATGAAAGTTACCAGGGAAATTGCGGGGTAAATTTTGAATAACATACATAGAATCAGTCAATATATCTAAAGCAGGGGGCTGCTGCCCTTAAATGGAACACAAGGAATCCTTTACATATTCATGGCAGGAAAGAGCATAAGACCAGGCAAGTCTATCTTACACTCTCCTGTCATGAATACCTGGAGGACTCTTAGTTTTCCTGAGCAAGGGTTAGGGGGTAGCAGTCCCCCATGGGAATTGCATTAGACAAAGAGGTAACCGATTCTGTGTATTATTCGTATTTTACCCCCATAATTTCCCTGGAACATCCCCCCCCCCTGCTATTGGTCCAAGAATGTCGGGGTTTGGAGGTTTCTGTGCAACAGTTTTTATACGTTTGGATAGCAGAGAATAAGAATAATCCATCGATGCCAAAATCGTCGAGGATCGCAGATCTTTTCTGTAAAATTACCCTGAAAAGTGGCCAGATTCATTCAGCGAAAAGTTCCCTGCACTTCCTTCCTTGATAGTGGTTTTCTGGATACTCTTACATCATTTTCTATTCCTGCGCTTCCTACACCATACACCAACATACCACAACTTCAGAAAAATACAAGCGACTCAGAAATTCCCCAAGACCAAAACAAAATAAATGAAATAACTGCAAGCGTTAATATTTCCCACATTCTGTTTACCCAGAGAAACCAACCCAAAATACTCAATATTTTCGCTAAATAACTTACAGTTTCCTCTTCTTTCCCCACAGACTATCGGGAAAGCACCTCGTGGACGTCCACCGAAGAGGAATGGGATTAATTTGCAGAGAGTGAACGAGAAATGAGCGAAAAACACGCGACGAAAAAGTTTAAATTTCTCGCCCAGGCAATCTCGACGTCTCAATCCGTTACCGGTCATCAACCATTTTCCCCCCAAAAAATAAATACCGAAGATCTGATTAAACATATACGATAACCTAAAAATAAATATAGTTAAGAATAAAAAGAGTACCCGATACATCAAAAGTATCCCCCCAAAAAAAGAATTTCTAACAACTACACATCTCAACAAAAGGCAATATAACGAAACCGAAGTCAAAAGTACCGAAAGACAAACGAACGCACCGGTAGAAACGGCGTGGGGTTGTTATTTATCATTGGGGGTCTGGGGTGGGGGAAGGGGGGGTACTACTTGCTTTTTGCTATTTAATTCATTCATTATCTAATAATGGGTTATCTTAATCGGCTATTATCTACACATATTACTTTCTGATGGGCTATGCGTGTTTCAGACTACATTTAGATAATTTGTTTGAAAGAGAGTTCAAATTAGTTGTTTCATAATTACATTTGCTAGTTTGCCTATTCACTATTCAAATAAACCATTTTGATCGGTTGCTGTGTATTAGAATTTCTTTTTGATGGAATAAATATGTTTCAGTATTGATTTTAAAAACTTGTTAATAAGCCACTTCAAATTATTTGTTACATACTTATTTCCTAGTTTAAGCAGTAATGAATGAACTATTTCAATTGAATGGTTACAACGAATACAACTATGGAATCAATGTTATTCAAAATCAAGTCAATATCTGTTATATTAAGTGGATTTTGACTAAAGTGCTAAATCTTAAAAAATGTTAACATAAAACATGATATATTTATTATTGTCATTCTCTTATGATCATGAGAAATGGAACGATGATAAGAATTAGAGCAATGCCAGTTGATAATCCTAGTGATAATGATAAAAATGTGGCGATAATGTTAATGATAATGATATTCATGGTAATAAAAATGAGGACAATAATGATAAAAATTACAATATCTCCATAATGATGATATAATTTCAATAATGATGTTAATCTATAATTGTGATAATAATAACAACAATAACAATGATAACATTAATAATGGTGATGATCATGATCATGAAAATGATAATAATTATAATAATGATAATAATATATAATAATAATTATGGTAACTAACAATATCTACATTGGTAACTATTATCATTATTGCAATTATCATTACTTTTATTTTCTATCAAACAGGTAATGAAAATAACAACAACAACAATGATGCGGGCAGTAATAACATTAATAATAATAAAATAATGATAATAACAGCAATCACAATTATAATAATAATACTGAAACAACTATGATGGTAATGATGACAACAATAACTATGATAATGATAATGATTATAATATTGATAATAACTGCAACAACAGAAATCATAATGTAATGGTGATAACGATAATACTTACACAAACAGAAAATGATAATGATAAAAACTGTATGATAATAATGGTGATAATATATATATATATATATATATATATATATATATATATATATATAATATATATATATATATATATATATACATATATATACTCGCACACACACACACATACATACATACATACATACATATATATATATATATATATATATATATATATATATATATATATACACACACACACACACACACACACACACACACACACACACACACACACACACACCACACACACACACACACACACATACACAGAGTATAATCCGAGGTAATCACTGATCTTGAATGCGCTCACAAATGCAGCTTCGGTGAGTTCGTTGACTAACCGCGCAGGGCAACCGTTTCATCGATAGGTATCCGGTTACAATTGAATCTCATAAACCGCAGTTCTCAATTCATCTCCTCAGTCAGCAGCGTGGTCTTGCATTTTTATTCATTATATACTCAGACAAAAAGAAAAAAAAGGGGGAGAAGTGTATCTTGTAAGTGGGTTTCAAATGTATTCTATTTCGAACATCCAAATAATGCGGATCGTTTTGTTTACGTCAAGAGAGGGTTTCGATGCCATTTTGTCTATAATTGTAGTGTTGAATCAAGTTTGTCGACTGATTTACTTTTCCAGTCGGCCGTACAAACACTCCACTGAAATTTATCAAGCTGATCTTATTTACTTTATTCATTTTCCCTCTCATTTGGATCAAAAATTGCCTAATTATTTACTTTCTTATTTTTTTTCTTTTCGTCTTCATTTGGTTCGAAAATGTCTTAATTATGTACTCTATTCATTTTTTTCTCGTCTTCATTTTGATCGAAAATTTCTTAATTATCAATTTTATTCTTTTTTTAAATTATTTTCGTCCTCATTTGGATCGAAAATTGCTTAATTCTTTACTTTATCCATTTTTTCTCGCTCTCAGTTGGATCGAAAATCACCAAATCTCTCCATACTTAGTCAGCCATGACAAGAAAGTGCGCGTGCAATGTGACAAATAAAAAAGGCTGTCCCATTCACACTTCTCACGCCATATCCTCCCTTATATCGTTACGACGGAAAGGTGATAAATGACCGATCGATGTAGTTAGCGTTATCTTTTATGTATTTAGACACTTTTATTATGAGTGCAAGATAATAAAATCGTTTAGGTCTGATATAGATGTTAATAATATTAGGTAACAGAAGTAGTAATAGTAGTAGTAGCAGTTGTAGTGACAGCATTGATGATTGTAATATTAGTTATGATAATGATAATTATAAAGATAATTACTACTATTACTTCTAGTACTGTTTTTGATTAATCATTATTATAATAGTTACTATTATCATTACCATTCTTTTCTGTTATCATCATCATATTAATAATGATTATCATCATCATTATACTAGTAATGATGCTAATTATGTAGGTAATAATGGTGAAAATAATAATAATAATGGTTATAATAATGGTAATAATGAATAATGATCATGATAATGTTAATGTTAATGATAATGATGATAACAATGGGGTGACAACGATAAGTATTACTAATAAAAAGGATGAGGATGATAATCATAATGACAATGGTAATAATGACAGTAGTAATGATATTGATACTGAAAGTAATAATAACAATAATGATAATAATTATCATAATATCAATTATAATAATTACTGATAATAGCAATAATTATAATTATAATGATAATAATACTAATGAGATGATGAAATAATTATAATAATGATACCAATGATAATGATAACATGAATTTAATGATAATAACGATGATGAAAGAAACAATGGTAATTATAACATTAATGATACTATTAATGATAACAATAGTGATGATATAATGATAATGATGATAATAATAATGGTAATATAGTAATAACGATAATTATAATGATAATGATAATGGTATTAATAATGATTATTTGAATAATAATACCAATGATAA
>NW_020871294.1:142148-144648 GCF_003789085.1 Penaeus vannamei | reverse complement strand
TATACACACAATAATACGACTACGCACTTACGCATCCCATCAGCAAACATACACATCTAATTGCATGTATGAAACTATCGAGCCTAGATACACACGCACACACACGCAGAAAGAGAGAGAGAGAGAGAGAGAGAGAGAGAGAGAGAGAGAGAGAGAGAGAGAGAGAGAGAGAGAGAGAGAGAGAGAGAGAGAGAGAGAGAGAGAGAGTGTCAAGTAGTTAATAAATGAGATTGGAGGAAGAGAAGTATATTCACCGTCATCATGACAGGACTTTACCTGTACAAATAACATCATCGACAGCAATTGTAGTAATCGGTTTCAGTGTATTAGTAGTATTATGACTGCACACATAGAGGCGACCGTTAATACATCCGTATTAGGCGATTATGTTATACATTTGTATGTAGCCAACAATATGCGATGATGCCACGATATGTTAATTAGTAGCAAAAACTGTCAATCCATAAATATATCTCATAATGATACCAGAGATAAGGAGTGACTACGTTATCTTTCAGATTCCATACGTTTTTAAGAGTAGAAACTTAGGGGAGGAGCTAAGTGAGGTCAGGCCGAAGAGAAGGCGGGCCTCGGCAAGAAGACCGCAGACACAAAGTGGTATATTTTTGTCAGTTCAATTTTACAACCATGCTCGGGTAGGTTTATGCGTTTTGTCCACACGCACACTCTCACAATGTGTGTGAGTGTGTTTTATTCATATCTTCATTTGATATTTTTCGTGTCGGTACAGTATTGGTTTTGCACTCACATTCCTACAAATATAAACACGCACAACACATGCGCCCTCTCCCTACATACGTATGTTTATCATTACACAAGCGGGCTATACACACACATACATGCATAAAGAGAGAGAGAGAGAGAGAGAGAGAGAGAGAGAGAGAGAGAGAGAGAGAGAGAGAGAAGAGAGAGAGAGAGAGAGAGAGAGAGAGAGACGTAGACCGAAAGCATATTATACAGAGTAAACAACAAAGGCAGCGCGCTCTGACCGAACCGCACGCCCGACGGCCCCAACGGAATCGAAGAGACGAACCCCCGCGAAAGAATTAGCTCCCGACCTCAAGATAACTCACCAAGACGACATGAACCCGAAAGACGACCCGCCACTTTGACCTGCCCATTAGGCGCGACGGACCGTATGACGTCAGGCCTCCTCGACGCTAATTAGCCAACCAGCGCATGGGACACTGACGTCAGGGGCGGTGATTGGGTGATTGGGCGCGAGCGGGAACAAATGGGTCAGAGGCAGGGCTACCAACCGCGCCAGTGCCCTGCATTCTAACGGTCGACGTTGATAGATTGCTTTGAAATGATAATACGAGACGCATATAAGTGTATACAGAGTACGTCTACAGCGTAATTAGGCGCACACATTTACTATACAGGGGCTTGTATGAATCAACTGAACGCATGGATAAACCCCACATGTTTATTTGAATTGATATATATCTAATCGGAATTTATCAAGGATAAACTTGTATGCCAATAAGGTGTTTCGTAGAGAAAATTCAATCTAAATTCTTTGTAGATAATGGTACAAGATGCACTCCTTATAAAATCAAATACTTAGTTACACCTCACGTATCTGTTATTTCATACGCATAAACTTTTCTAAAGGCCAAGAAACGCTGTTATATAGGATTCATGTACTTCAGGATATAATAATTTCGTTAGAGTTCATGAGTGTCAGAGATACTGTAAGTATTCGTCTAATTTAGAACACTCAAATCACTTAAAAAATGAAGCATCAGCATCGCATTACAACATCAACATTTTAGCCGAGACACAGATAAATATGGTTTCCCGTTTTCTGTCACAAAAAGTATGCAAAGGGTTTTCTGCCATTAGAGAAAACTTGGAAGCGTCTTATTATAAATTGCTAAAATACTTCCGTCTATATCTTGTTAAATAGCTTAACAATCCGTATCCCGGTTAGAGGTCGATGGAATTACACTTAATCAAGATCCACAAAAGCCTCCAAAACAGCAGTTTACAAAACAGCGAGGAAAAGAAAGAGAAAACATTAGCCGCTAAAATTTCTTTAGTCCGCCATCGCAAGGAGAAGGCGAGCGTCGCTTTCGTGTACTTGAATCTCTCGCCAACAGATGGCGCGGGAGACCCTCTTCGGACAAGTATCGGCCGACGCGCGTGAACGGAGGCGAGCGCTGCATTGCACCCGATAGTTCCCTGTAAAAGCGGAATCGATGTTGAGAATTTATATTACAGAACCATCATCAAAGTTATATTTTCAATACTGATATATTGTTTTGCAAGAAGGAAACGGTAAGATAGTCTTTGAGAAGGATGTGATGAGGATGTGGATCAATATAAGGTTTCTGTAACATCCGATATAGTTGAAAATAAGCAATATATACATCTTGCCCAACATTATGTGCGTATTAACCTATACGTTGAGCGCAGCGTGATTGTAGTGTCAATGAAAATCATCATTCATATTTATTAACAGCACCTTTTGTCG
>NW_020871294.1:132148-137148 GCF_003789085.1 Penaeus vannamei | reverse complement strand
GGGAGAAAGCTGAGAAGAAGAAGAAGAAGGAGAAGAGGCTAAGAAGATTGATCAGGTGTTGTAATTATTCAGTGTTGACAGAAGCGGTTCCCGGTTATCTTATATTAGTGTATTACCAGGTGTAGCGGACACCTGTTAGGTCTCGTGCTGAGTATGGCGTTGATCTTTCATTTGTACATGGCAGTACATGTGCGTAAATGGATGTACATGCGTGTGCAATGTGGATACACACGTTTCTGCGTGAATGTATCTGCGCGTACATGGGTGGACGTAGTTGTATGTGTATGAAAATTTGTATTAGATTGTATGTGTAATGAACCGCTGTATAACTTTTTTATTTTTATTTATTTATTTAACTTTTTATTCATTTATTTTTTTTTTAGGCATAACCTTATCACTGTATGCAAAACACACATACATCTCGAGAAAATCTTCATCAAGCCATATCACGCATTTTCTTTGTCACAGAACTAATGACGAACACTTCTATAATTCATCTCTCTCTCTCTCCCTTATATTTCACGATAAATATTAGAGGGGGGAATACGTCTTATATCAAGAGATGACGTCAAGTTAGAAGCGGTTTTCTTCGACACCAGGAAAGCATTTAAGAAAGACAAAAATCTAATCTATTGCTTATCTACAGACCGTTAAGCATTATACAGTCGCGCTTAAATATGGATACAGCGATACAACAAACAGGCTCGATCGGCCATTTTTTTGTTATTCTATTATAGTTATTATAATAACTGTTAATTATTGTAATTATGTTTATTTTTTTGCGTTTTTATTTCTTTTTCGGCGTCACGTGCGAGGATGAAATGGCATTCCTTAACCTGATCCGAATCCGAAAAGTGTCAATGAGGTTTGAGCAAGTTTCGAACCCGTGCTTTAAGCAAAACATTTACACGACCAATTAGCCATTTTTTCGACCCGATTAAGGAAGCTAAAAGCCTGAACCCATCTTAGTGAAGTGTTTATGCAGTTTAACTCGCATGTTATAAATGCACAGCAGCTAGGAAACTTGATCCGCTGTGTTGTAATGACTGAAGCTTCTGGATATATTCGAGACGGGAATTGAATCATTTTCGACCAAAGGTTTGGACATTACTGTACGCCTCATTTGCATAATAAATTTCCTCCCCAAAACGGGAGACACACACACACACACATACACACACACAGACACACACACACACACACAAACACACACACACAAACACGCACACACACACACACACACACACAAATACACACACACACACATATGTACATATATATAGAAAAGAGAGATAGAAAGAGGAAAACGATCGAAAGATAACAGAATATTTCCTCTTTCTGCTCGAGTCTTTCAGCCCGACAGCAACCCACGTGACCCGTTTCGGAGTGATGATACGACAGACGCTGTTGTTCCCTGTCGTATTATTGGGTGGTTCACATTTATAATACGGCACGCGGATTGTGTGTAGTTAGTGTTATTATTATTGTTACTATTTCTATCGATTTTGTTATTGTTGTTGTTATTATCATTATTATCATTGTTATTTTTATTATTATTATTATCATTGTTTTTATTATTAGTATTATTATCATTATTATTGCTATCTTTATCAGCAGCAGCAGCAGCATTACTATTATTATTATCATTATTATTATTTCAATATCAGAATTACTATTTTTTTTATTATCATTATAATTACAATCATTCTTATTCTTATCAACATCATCATCATCATCATTGTTATTATCATCATTGCCATTATCACCATTATTACTTACGAGCATTAATATTCAAAAAGACAGTTTTTAGACCGACAGAACAGTCATTTCAAACCAATTTCAACTTTATTTCGATGTCCTCAGCTTTAATTAAATGCATCAATTGTATACTTATAGATCTATTCTTGCAGAGTTTCACATTTGCTTGACTTAATCTCCGTCGGCCTAGGTGGTAAGTCACTGCAAGACGGCTTGTATATAAGTGGTACGTCACTGCAAAGCGAATTATATATAAGTGAAAAGCCACTGCAAAATAATTATATCTAAGTGGTAAGTCACTGCAAAGCGAACTGTATATAAGTGGTAAGTCACTGCAAAACGAATTATATAGAAGTGGTAAGTCACTGCAAAGCGAATTATATATAAGTGAAAAGCCACTGCAAAAATAATTATATCTAAGTGGTAAGTCACTGCAAAGCGAACTGTATATAAGTGGTAAGTCACTGCAAAACGAATTATATAGAAGTGGTAAGTCACTGCAAAACGAATTGTATGTAAGTGGTAAGTCACTGCAAAAATAATTATATCAAAGTGGTAAGAAACTGCAAAAAGAATTATATCTCCAATGGCAAAGATTATTAAATGATTATCAACAAGGATATATGTAAACAGCACATAACGAAATTATACACAGAAATCCAAGACAGAAATCATGAAGTAAAAAAAAAACAAAAACAATAAAACGCGTTGATATATATTTTCCTATATGGATTATTACGCATCTATGACACCTTTAACGAATTATTTAGATCCTATTGTGATAGACCTACATTGATGTCCAGTGTTGCCAATTATAGGACGCCGTAAGCAGCAACCCGTTATTTCTTCTCACTCTTTTGTGGATTCTCTCTCTTTCTCTGTCTTTCTTTTCTCTCTCTCTCTCTCTCTTTCTTTTTTCTCTCTCTCTCTCTTTCTCTTCTCTGTCTCTCTCATTCTCTTCTCTGTCTCTCTCTTTTCTCTCTCCCTCTCTCTCTCTCTCTCTCTCTCTCTCTCTCTTCTCTCTCTCTCTCAGACCTGTGCCAAGAGTTGCCGCAACTGATATTGTAGCAACCGATTAGAGGGAAAAAATCCTTTGTAAGTGCTGTGAATATGATTCCCCCCCGCCCCCCCCCCCATATATGATGGATTATTCGGAGAGGGAAACTACTTTAACATCAGTTGGCAGGGGTGGGGTGGGGTGGGGGGCGGGGGGTACGGAATTTGTACTTATTTATCTCACCATTACAAAAGTTTAATGGTGTGTTTTGACATATATACTATATGATATAGTTTACCTACATAAATATAAATATATATATATACATATACATACATACATACATATATATATATATATAATTATATATATAATATATATAATAATACATATAACATATAAACATAATATATATATATAAACATATAAACATAATATATATATATATATATATATAATATATATATAATATATATATGTATGTATACATATTATATATATGAACACACAACACGCACACACATATATATACATATATATATATATATATAATTATATATATATATATATATTATAATAATAATATATATATATATATATATATTATAATAATATATATACATAATATATATATATTATATATATATATATATATATATATATATATATATATATATATGTATATATATAATATACATATATACATATACATATTATAAATTCATATATATATATATATATAATTATATTATATATAATATATATATATGTATATATATATATATATATTAATTATATATATATATACATATACATATTATAAATTCATATTATATATATATATATAATAATATAAATATATATGCATATATACATATACATATATAAATTCATATTATATATATATATTATATATATAATATAATATATATATATATATATATATATAATATAATATACACGCACACGTGCATACGTGCGCGTGAGTGTGTGTATATGAGTGTGCGTGTGTGTGTCTGTGTGCGGGGCGCGCGCGCGTGTGTGTATCTATCTATCTATCTATATATATATATATATTAGTATATATATAATATATATATATACATATATATATATGTATAATATATATATACATATATACATATACATATTATAAATTCATATATATATATATATATATATATATATATTTATATATATGTATATATATATACATATACATATTATAAATTCATATTATATATATATATATATATATAATATATATAATACATATATACATATACATATTATAAATTCATATTATATATTATATATATATAATAATATATATATATATATGTATATATATATATATATATATATATATATATATATATATATATATATATATAATATATATACGCACACGTGTATACGTGCGCGTGAGTGTGTGTATATGAGTGTGCGTGTGTGTATCTGTGTGCGGGTGCGCGCGCGCGTGTGTGTATCTGTGTGCGGGTGCGCGCGCGCGTGTGCGTATGTGTGTGTGTGTATCTGTATGTGCGTGTGTGTGTACTGTGCGTGTGCGTGTGTATATGTATCTGTGTGCGCATGTATGTATGTGTATGTGAAAAGTCATGCAACAGGAACAACGAAGGGAAGGACAAGAAAACACACGAATATGCCGAAGGCCTTTTTGCTATTGCTTCGTCAGGCATGTTTTCTTGCCCTTCCCTTCGTTGTTCCTGTTGCAATCTGTTCATCATGAATTCCACACATGTGAAAAGTCATGTAGCATCTTGATTTATCTTTTAAAAATTATCTACCGCCCGTATTGTAAGGTTAACCCCAGGCCGCACCAATTATACGCGTCTTACTCTATTTGGAGAAAAAATCTAGGTGATAATAGATGCATTGATGATAATAATGATAATGATAATAATTATAATCGTGATGATCAGAGAGATAGTAAGAGCAGACAATTCATGTTTAAAATAGTAGCGTCAAATAAACAGATTTCGGTGAGGTGATGATGGTAATAAAGATAATAATAATAGTTATAATCATAGACAGCAAAGAACGTGCTATGCAAGTGTATAGCATTAGAATTATAGAAGCGGTTAAAGAACACATTAATTATTCACGACAAGGTCTATACTTCTTTGCATATTTTGTCTTTCATTTACACTTTGCCACATCTCAAAGTTGGTCCTGGTAATATAACAGTCATTTACAGCGTTATAAACTCTAAGAAGATCATTAA
>NW_020871294.1:114648-119648 GCF_003789085.1 Penaeus vannamei | reverse complement strand
ACACACATACACATGCATACGCGTACAAACATACACATGTGTGCGCACACACACATTCAAATACATACGTACACACACACATGAATGCGTGCCTATACACACACACACGTGCGTACAACGCCCACACAGACATGCGTGCGTACGCGCATATATATATATATATATATATATATATATATATATATATATATATATATATATATATGTGTGTGTGTGTGTGTGTGTGTGTGTGTGTGTGTGTGTATAAACACACACACTAGTGTTTATATATGTCTGTGCCCATGTGTGCATATACATACACATACATACGTGCACACACACACATACATATGCGTGTGCGCACACACATGCATACGTACACACATGCACATGCATACGTACACACTCACGTGCGTACACGTGCATACACATGCGTGTGTACACGCGCATACACATGCATGTGTACACGCGCATACACATGCGTGTGTACACACACATACACATGCGTGTGTACACGCGCATACACATGCGTGTGTACACGCGCATACACATGCGTGTGTACACACACATACACATGCATGTGTACACGCGCATACACATGCGTGTGTACACACACATACACATGCGTGTGTACACGCGCATACACATGCGTGTGTACACACACATACACATGCGTGTGTACACGCGCATACACATGCGTGTGTACACGCGCATACACATGCGTGTGTACACACACATACACATGGCTGCGCACACATACACATGAGTGCGTAGAAAACACACTGTGTCGTACACATGCGTGTTTACATGCACATACACGTGTGAGTGTGCCCGTATGTGTCTGCGCACAGCACACTCCCACATGGCTGTGTACATTTGTACCCGCATATGCTCATACAGAAACATTCGCATACATGCGTTGTACGTGCATAAACGCGCGCGCACGCAAACGAGACGGAGACCCGCCGACACGTGCCCGGCGACGCGCTAATGAAGGCCGGAGGCGCGGCGGCGGCGGCGGCGGCGGCGGCGAGGCGAAACCGTCATTAACTGCGCAAGAAGGATATCAATCCTCGGCCGCCGGCCACGCGATCCTCGTCCTCGCGTGTCTTTGAGGGAGAAATACAGCGTGAGCGAGGGATTAGTGTGCTAAGCCCCGCGCCACGCCCCCCCCCTCATGCCATCTCTAACCCCCCCCCCTTTCCACCGTCCCCTCGCCCCCGTGTATTTTTTTCGGGATTTTTTTTTTTCTTCGTTTTCTATTTCCTTTTTCCAACTTCCCCGGGACACCCCTGTGACGGGCGATAGAGTTGCCAAGACGTGTATTTCTCTCTCCTCGTTTTTTATCCGCCTTCTGTGCTAACTTCATGCGTGTTCGCATCCGTAGGGCGTAAAGGGTGGAAAAAAGGTAAGTATTTCATATAAAACAAAGGGAGAGAGAGGGAATTAGTGCGAGAACTCGAGAAATAATAAATTACGCTCGTACCCCCATCTTAAAGTGACAGATTCGTCAAGGAATGAGACGTGGAGGGATGCCAATGTCCAATTTATTAATCTCGTTCGCTCGCTACGTTGGTATCTTCGCGGTCGCCATATATATAAATTAAGAGATCGTACAAGACCAAATTTCACCTGGCTACCCTACGAAGTGGACGCTGAACTCGCCCATACAATGACTTTTTTCTTCTACCATTGAATGAGTTTCCTGCCTTTTCTCGCAATTAATTCAAAGGTGTACCAACCCTTCTGTCCATCGTGTCCAAAGGCCATATTCGCTTTAACAAGTCACCGTTCCTTAAAAACTCTGTTGATTGTTTTAAACGCCTCGACTTATGTACTTATATTAACTGTGTAACATGTTATTGTCCGTATCAAAAGGAGTAATAATAAAAAGTATGTTAGAAGTTAGCGTGGTTGGCAGCCCTGGGGATACGCAACGGCTGGCGCTAGCCTCACACAGGGTTCAGAGAAATCTTGGGAACTGTGCCTATCAACTGTAGAAAGTTGTCAACTAGTATTTTTCCTACTTTTACCTTCTAGTTTGTCGACAAAGTTATAATTAGCAAAGTTAAGTAAGTAGTTGTAAGTTTTATGATTGATTTCTAGTAATGAATAGTACAGGACAACGCGAAAGCGATGCGATGGTAATGTAGCGTCAGAATATGTAGTTATCGTACAATAATCTAGAGTTGCGGGCAAGCAACTGTCACTTGCCAAGCCTTGACAATCTGTTGTTAAGATCCCTGTATGTCAAGTCATATTATTATGCACACACTAGTAATTCATGCGATTCAACAAATAACTTATATTATTCTTGATATGGATGATAATAAATAGCTATTCAGGTAAAATAAGGGCGTGAGTGGATGGTTCATTATAGCGGGGTAGTGAGGGGGCTATGAACCCCGCTTATAAGGCTGAACCTTATATATGTCTGCGTGGATATCTATGTCTGTGTAACCCTCTATCTCAGAACTAACGTCCACAGAAAATGTCACTACACATGTGAGATACGAAACTCAACCATGATTCAGAAATAAAGGTTTTGCAAAAATACTTAGAGGCGCTGAACTGAGTCCTCACAAATAACATTATGGTTCGGTCACGTGATCTGTGATAAGTTCTCGCATCGCCAAATCTCTCATCTCTGGCAGTTATTTCCCCGTATCTTTATATATTTATGTTCAGGTAAGAACATACACGATCTCGGGCAATAAGAGATACCACTCTCCCTGCCGAGGAAAAAGTTTAAACAAAAATTGGAAAAGTTTGAAATACCGAGTAAAAATCGGCACTCGACATCCTCGACGGAGATCGCGTTCCATGACGTCGTCTGCTTCAGTGTGCTCTCAGAGCTTGGTACGTGTGGTTCATGTGGATTTACGCTCTGGATTTACCCGATTTATATTCGACTGTCAGGTAAGTGTTATAACACTACGTGAAAACAATAAGTGGAGTGTGGTTGTCGAGGCGGTATGTTCGCCCTGGGATGATTCTGGAGGTATTTTTCGTCGGAAATCTGTCAAAACCAAAAACCCCCGCCCTGTCTTGACCTCCAAAAGAAAATGGCGGACGAGAGGCGTAGCGGGGCGACTCGGCTCCCGCGCGACTTTCCATCGGTTTTTATTCGTTTCGGGCGCCTTGCGGGCGGACCACGGGCGCGAACGTCGGGACCGAGGCTTCTTCAGGATCCGACGTGTGTGACGGGGGAGGAATTTCGTCGGATTTCCGCCGCGGGAGGGTCGAATCGGGGGTCCAAATGCGCAGCGGTGGAGCCTCGAGCTGGGGGAGAGGCGCGCGTGTTGCCCATTTCGCCGATTTTACTCCGATCGCATAAAGGGAATAAATGTTTGCGAGGTCCGTGACGCAAGGACGACCCGTGACGGCGCTCCCGGACGGGCGTGCGGGCGTACGGCAGCTGAAACGGGGTGAAAAAAGGCCTATTTTCCCCCCGCGATTCGCCTCCGCTGCACGCTCTCGGGCTGCGGGGAAGAAGGGCAGGAGCCTTACGGCGCTCTTTGTTCTGGGGAGTTTTTGAGCGCTCGTCACCCTTCTTCCTCCTCTTACTAAAGCTTCTTTTTCCTCTCTGGAACGTGGGCGGACTGCGCATTTGCACTGGGCATCGCGGGGTTGTGGAATTTCGGCGGGGTTGGGTCCCAGGCGAGTCGGGAGCGAATGTCGAGGGAGTGGGGTTGGAGATCAGCTGTTCCCTCGTCGTCATCATCATCTGCTGTTGCCCGTTACGGCTCTCCCTCTCTCTCTCTCTCCCCTCTTTCTCCCCCTTGTCATCTCAAACCCCTCTTTCCTCTCTCTCTCTCTATCTCTCTCATACCTCCTCTCCTTCCCCCCGTTTTTCTCTCTTTTATCCTCTCTGAACCCCCCTCCCCCTTCTATTCAGTGACTCTACTTGTCTTCCTCTCTCCCTCCCTCCCCTCCCCTCCCCTCCCCTCCCCATCCCCTCCCGCCGTGGAAACCTGCTGGTCGCTTTCTGAACTCTGATCCCCCTCGCTTCCCCCCTCCCCCCCTGCTCCCCCGGGTCCTCCCTCCCCCTTCGCCCTCTCCTCCCTCGTGGTTATCATCCCCGCCCCATGCCCCCCGCCTGCCTCCCCCCTCCCTCCTCTCCCTCTCTCTCTCTCGGTCCCTCCCTCCCTCGCTTCGCACACGGCAGTTCTGTTCTCTCCCCCCTCTCCCTCCCTCCCTCCCCCCCCCTCCTTCCTTCCTCTTCTCCCCCCCCCACCCTTCCCGGCTGCCTGGCCGCTTAAACCACCCTTCTCCCCACCCCACCCCCCTGCTCTACCATTCCTTCCCTCTCGTCCTTCGCCACTTGGCCCCTCCGCGCTGTCTCCCCCTTCCCCCTCCCTCCTCCCTCCTCTGCCCCCACTCCTTCGCTTAACCTTGAGTCGTACGCATGCACGTTCAGATGCATACACACACACACACACTCACACGCACACACGCCACCATGCATACACGATGGCGCGTTTGCTTACCGAAGTTTCTTTTCCGCATCGCCGTCTCGCTTCTTTCTGACCCCCCCTCTCCCCCCTCTCCTCCCCCTTTCTCTCTCTCTCTCTCTCTCTCTCTCTCTCTCTCTCTCTCTCTCTCTCTCTCTCTCTCTCTCTCTCTCTCATCCTCCTATTACCCCTCTCTCTCTCTCTCTCCCTCGCCGCCCTCCTCTTCTACCCTCCTCTCTCCTCTCTCTCCTCTCCCCCTCCTCCCCTCGCCATTTCTGTCGCGAGGGCCCCGGTCCGTGGCAGGAGAGAGAGAGAGACACGTGGTCGGGCCAAGTTTGCGTGCGTGTCACACACATACTCGCAGGCCCGCGACCGCCGCGTGGTGGTTTGTGTACGAGTTGCGTGTGTTTGTTTACGTTTGTGGGCGCCGTGGATGCGGGTGTGAGTGAGTGATAATGCGAGGGGCATTGCGGTTGTTTGTGTGCGGGTGTGTTTGTTCGTACTGTGCGGTGCGGGGCCAGTCTCCTTGTCTCCTGCGTGTGTTTGTTTACGTTTGCGGGCGATAGG
>NW_020871294.1:104265-107048 GCF_003789085.1 Penaeus vannamei | reverse complement strand
CTTGTAGATGGACAAGGGGTCGGTGGACGGCAGCTTGGACTGGAGGAGCTTCCTTTGGTCTTTGGTCACGGGGAGGCCGAGGAAGGTCATGAGGTCCTGCAGGGCGGCGAAGGGAGTCTGGCAGAACTGGTCGTAGAGGATGAAGTGGAACCTGAGGGAAGGAAGGAGGGGAGTGGGATTAAGACACACACACAAGCCAAGTGAGTGAGGAGATATCAGCTGATCTAAGTGCGTTTTAAATAGGCTTGCTTATCATATTCACAGCGAGGTCTTCTTGAGTTGTATGTGGAAAGTTAATAGAAGTAATTGAAAGAGTAAGAACGCTGGGAAAATAAAGGAACATGGAACATATAAAAAAGCAAAACAAAATAGGTAAAAAAAACTTAAAAGCGTAATAAAATAAAATATCACGGGTACAAAATATCCCGAAGAACAAATATGCTACATCATACAAGGTATACCAGAAGGACAAAATAACAGCAATACTTCCCACGCCGATGTTGCAATGCCTGTGTTAAATAAGTTACGCTTCCACTGACCATCCACCAAGAGCATACCTCTTAGGGAAATCCTCTTGAAGGAGGGAGGCTTCGAACAGGTCATCCTCCAACAAGGAACAGACGGTCTTCACGTCCTTGCACGAGGGGGTGGAACACCAGGCGACTCTCGATCGTGAACTGATTGGGGATTGGAAGATTAGGCTTTCAGTTGCTCGTTGGCTGTTAATTATTGTGAGAGATTTGCGTGTGGGTGTGTTTTATCTTGCAATTTCCGTTATGTGTACTTTCTGTTTCTCTCCTCCCTCTCTCAATCTCTCCTCCCTTTCTCTATTATTCCTATCTCTCTCTCTCTCCATGTCTCCTCCCTTTCTCTATAATTCCCGTCTCTCTCTCTCTCTCTCTCTCTCTCTCTCTCTCTCTCTCTCTCTCTCTCTCTCTCTCTCTCTCTCTCTCTCTCTCTCTCTCTCTCTCTCTCTCTCTCTCTCTCTCTCTCGTACTCTACCAACCCACTCTCTATCTCTCCACCCACCCATCAAACGAACCCACCGTTCCACACACAACACACTTTGAGAGAGAGAGAGAGAGAGAGAGAGAGAGAGAGAGAGAGAGAGAGAGAGAGAGAGAGAGAGAGAGAGAGAGAGAGAGAGACAGACAGACAGACAGACAGAAAGAAAAATTTAAAAAGGAAACCAACACAGGCAGAGAAGACCTAACCTGAGGACTGCTCGAGGATCCCGAACCAAGTAGATCAGCTTGACCTCGACGTCCTCCATCTCCAGCAAAGGTCGCGCCCACTGGAGTCCCAAGCGGAGCACCTGCAGCAGAGGTCGTGAAAGACACGTGGATAGAAATGGGTCTTTTTTTCTCCATTTCCTTTTTTATTAGCTTCTTTTTTCTCCATTTTTTTATTAGATAATTCATTTGTCTGGTTATAGTTTAGCCTTATGGTGGGAACCTAAAGATGATATTGAGAATAAAGGAACAATATCGTCGACAATAATAGCATATGCGAGAGCAAGAACATGAATGATGACGCAAATTTATTCTTCATTTCAGCCATACAAAAGTGCTCTGGAAATCCACCATAACTCTTCAAGAACCACAATTGAGAAGCGATCGAAGGCGTCAGACACAATGCTAACAGTAACAACGTTTTTTTTCCACACAAAACAAAAAAAAAAAAAAAAAAAAAAGAGTAACGACTTACTAACACTAACAACGGATAGGCCTACATCACAGAACCAAGATGATCTAGAAACGCGAAGGAAAACCGACCAAACGTGACAAAAACAGAGCTGATAAAAATAAGGAAGATCATCCCACAGAAACAAGAAATTACAAGACGTATAATTAACAAAACTAGCAATGACAACAACTCCAAATAACCTCAAAAAAAGAGGAAAAACAGTTCGATCGACTGTGGCATTAAGAAACTAATATAACAAATAATATTTAAGATAATTCCTTAGAACCAAGTACCAGAAACAAAAGAGATCCGGTCAAGCGAGGTAGTAACTTCAGTAAAGCAAACAACGAGTATTCCATAGAACAAAAAACGAAAAAAAGAGGAAAACGACCAACAGCTGAAAATTAACCAGAAAAATGACTCCGTAGAAACAAAAACTCAAAACACAATGAAAAGAAGGACTTAAGAAAGGAACTACGTAAGTCTAAGGTCGTTACGGTGATGGTTGACAACGAAAATGACTCCACAGAGAGAGAGATAGATAGATAGAGAGAGAGAGAGAGAGAGAGAGAGAGAGAGAGAGAGAGAGAGAGAGAGAGAGAGAGAGAGAGAGAGAGAGAGAGAGAGAGAGAGAGAGAGATCAAAACAACGAGAAAAAACAACGGTCACTCGCCATAACGACGACGCTTCCATTCCCTCACCTTCGCCACGTGGAGACTCGATCGTCGACACACCTCGGCTGTGTAGTTCGCGTCTTTGCAGAAGTCGTTCGTCTTGCAAGCTTCGCGCAGGAGTGGATTCTTCTGCAGAAGCTCGTCGATTTCGCTGAAGTCGAATTGGCAGCGCAAAATGCTTTTCACCTCCTCGACGGCCACGTGAGTCTCTTCGACGTCCTCGTAGAGAACGTGGACGCCGTATTCATGGAGGGGCTCGTAACTGTTGATGGTTCGTGAAAAGTAGTAATTGTGATAGTTTGTCAGAATAGTAAATGTGATGGTTAGTTAGAGTCGTAACTGTGATGGTTAGTCAGAGTCGTAACCATAATGGTTGATAAAAGCCGTAACTATGGGGGTTAGAGTTGTAACCATGTCGGTTAA